>OX336893.1:940000-1040000 GCA_946959425.1 Argyrosomus regius | reverse complement strand
CCTGATGACATCACTGTGGTTTGGTTAATGATGGAAGCCAAGCTGCAGGTACAGATGGCCGAGAGGAGACAGTTACCAGCAACACACACACACGCACACTTTAATTTGAAACATGTCCAGTTTATCTGTTAAAGTCGACACGGTCAGTCCTCCCTGCCGACTCTTCGGTGAACTCTCCCCCAGAAAACAGCCGGGTAAGTCCCTCTGTTTACTGATGGTGAACTCACAATGTCTTCATCTCTTTCCACTCTGCACGGTGGGTCAGGATCTCACAACACAATCTGACAGCTTCCAGAAGACTGGAAACCCAGAGACGCTTTGTGGAGACTACGTCCAGGTTTTAGACAGTCTGCGGGGACGTCACGGAGACTATGTCCAGGTTTTAGACAGTCTGCGGGGACGTCACGGAGACTATGTCCAGGTTTTAGACAGTCTGCGGGGACGTCACAGAGACTACATCCAGGTTTTAGACAGTCTGTGGGGACGTCCCTGAATCCGTAATCATTAATCAGATGTGATGATGTCATGATCACCTGACAGGTTGTTCTTGAATCAGTCTGAGCTGTTTGAACATTTTCATGTTTGTTTTGTAAAAATCTTCAAACTGAGATCGAGTTCAGAAGTAACGGAGGAAAAGCTGAAGTTAGTAAATCGTCCTCAGACTGAGTGGATCAGAAACATGAATCAAACGTAGAATCAACGCTTCCCAAACAAAAAATCAACCCAAACTCTGAATCTGATCTGAATTTTGTCTTAATGATTGAAGAAGTGTTTAACGTGTTCGCAAGCGTCTGTCGAGTGTGACACGTGTTGTTGTTGTGATGAGCAGTAACATGTTTCAGTCTGACGACACGTGAAGCCACAGAGTTGTTGATTGTAATTGGGCCTAAATATGACGACGAGTGTGACAGTGTGTGTGTGTGTGTTCATGTGAGTTGTGATTCATTTGCAGTTTACTCGCGCTGTGAGAACCGGAGGCGTCGCCTTCACTTCCACTCCGGGCCGAACATGTTGCTGTGACATATTTCACCGCGCAGTCGTGCCAAACACGCCCCGACACAACAAGGCGGCCATTGTCTCTCCACGCCGCGTTTTCACGGCAGCGACGTTGTTGTTGTTGTTTGAAGTTATTTCAGGACGGCGGCGCCGCTTTAACGTCACATATGCTGCTCTGTTAACACACCGCAGACGACGGAGGTCAGAGGTCGAACACTCGGTGGGCGTGTACTAATTTTATATCCAATCAAACGCTTTCTCTCCTCTGATGCCGCCAGAGCGAGTTGTTTCCTGTTTGATCCAGTCTGTGAGTGACTGTGAGGCTGCTACAGTCATCTGTGCACAGCCGCATAGCTAACGCAACTGACTCACACCAGGCAAAACGACTTAATGACAAAGATGACTCACAATGACTTAACGACTCACAGCGACTCAACAACAACTTAACGACTCACAACGACTCACAGCGACTCAACAACGACTTAACGACTCACAGCGACTCACAACGACTCAACAACGACTTAACGACTCACAATGACTTAACGACTCACAGCGACTCAACAACGACTTAACAACTCACAGCGACTCAACAACTTAACGACTCACAACGATTCAACAACGACTTAACGACTCACAATGACTTAACGACTCACAACGACTCAACAACGACTTAACGACTCACAGCGACTCAACAACTTAACGACTCACAGCGACTCAACAACGACTTAACGACTCACAGCGACTCAACAACGACTTAACGACTCACAGCGACTCAACAACGACTTAACGACTCACAATGACTTAACGACTCACAGCGACTCAACAACGACTTAACGACTCACAGCGACTCAACAACGACTTAACGACTCACAACGACTTAACGACTCACAACAACTCAACAACGACTTAACGACTCACAACGACTTAACGACTCACAACGACTCAACAACGACTCAACGACTCACAGCGACTCACAACGACTTAACTTCGACTTGATGACGACTCAATGACATAAAGACTTCTATTCTATTCTTCTATCAGTCCACTTCAGTCTTTCTCTGCAGTCTCTAAACTGTTTGCTCAACAAGGCAGGAGAGACGAGGGGGCTGCAATCAGCAGCTACACCACTAGGTGTCAGTAAATCCTGCAGACTGGACCTTTAAAAGAAAAACCAGCAGAAGTGTCCTTTAACTGTGGTCAGGACGCCAAAGCCCGACGTGTAGTTGGCCGTCACGTTCAACACTAATGAGTCTCCATATCACCTAATTGTCCGACAAACTGTTCCTTTAGTGTGTGTGTGTGTGTGTGTGTTTAATTTATGCAGGATAATACAAGACGCCTTCTGCTGAGCTGCTTCCTCTCTCCACAATAACACACATCGTCCCTCCTCCTCCTCTTTCTTTCACTTCAACCTTCTGTTCTCCTCCTCCCTCGTTTCCTCTCACTTTTCCTCCCCCCCCCCTCTCCTCTCTCCTCCCCCCTCCTCGTCTCTCCCAGACAACTGTGACTGTTTTAATTCTGACCGCTGATTAGCCTGAATCAATTAAGTCCTCCACGCTGAGTCCAACAGCAGAGCAGCATGGGGTATTTAGAGTATTTAGGCTCCCATTCATCAGCCCAGCCTCTTAATCACCCTTTAATTACAGACTACGACTCTGGGAGCTCGAGTGGGACATTAAGCCCGGAGCTTTGAAACGAGCTGTGGAGTGGACGCGGGAACGAATCAGGCGCTCGCTCTCGAGTCGTCGAGGTCTCGGCGGCGTCCTGTCGGCTGATTGCACACCAGATCTCACTGCGTGTCCAACGACAAACAGTTTTTGTAATTAGTCAGTTTAGATTGAAATGCACCTTTAGAAACACTTCAAACATTATACTGAAACATCTTAAACCTTCAAAATAAAAGCCTTCCAGTGGTTCAAAGACTTTTAATGTGAAACAACAGCAGGAAGTGTTTTAGCAGGATGTTAACAACATTCATGTTTGTTTAACGTTCCTGTTGGTTGATCTTTGACAGCTTCTCATGAGTTGATGCAGTCGATGTGACACTGTACACAGAAGATATTAGTACACGGTGTAGCTCTGTCACTGCCACCATCAGGAAGTAAACACGAGCTGTCACCTGCTGCTGAGAGGACGGTCCCCAAAAATCAGTCTGTGAGTTAAAGAAGATTAGAGTCACCACATTAAACATCACACGGTTGGTGTACGAAGGTGAATGGTAAATAACTGTACCTTTTCCAGCAGCTCACTCTACATATCTCATTCACACATTCACACACTGATGGTTCAGCCTTCAGGAGCAGTTTGGGGTTCAGTATCTTGCTCAAGGACACTTTGACAAGTCGGGGATCGAACCGTCTGATCTGATGAGTGGATGACCCGCTCTACCTCCTGATCACTAACCCCCAGGCGACACCTGAGGACTTGACTGAAGTTTACTGCTGATCACATGAACTAAGGGCTTCAGGAGGAAACACTGAAGCACCAACATGTTTGGAGGAGAGACACTGAGCATGATGGTGGAAGTCCTCTGCTCTCTTCATAGAAAGTAAAGTGAATAATAAAGGACGAGTTTCAGGAACATTCAGATCATCAGTCAGAAGGCCCAGTGTCCCAACGACCCCAAACACATCACATTTCAAATCAGCTGTTTGCAGAGTTGATCTCAGAGACTTCAGCTGACATGTTCATGTCAATGATCTGTTTTCAGATCTCTGAACACCACCGGGCACGTCTCCATCACATGTCAACTCTTTGTGATGTTCTGAAGTGTGTGATCCAGTCATATACAGCAAGAGAGCTGTGTGAGCAAGAGAGCTGTGTGTGTGTGTGTGTGTGTGTGTGTGTGTGTGTGTGTGTGTGTGTGTGTGTGTGTGTGTGTGTGTGTGTGTGTGTGTGTGTGTGTGTGTGTGTGTGTGTGTGTGTGCGTGAGATTTGTTGACTGCCACTAAAAGCTGAGGCCGGCCCTGCGTCGTGATCTTTTGTGTTGTCAGTCTGATCATAAACGGATCAAACTTGTGACTTAAACTGAAACCTCTGTTCGGCCTCGGGCGTCAGATCGTCCGTAATGACATCATCAGAGCGCTGCGAGGTGTTTATTGGCTCAACAGAAACGACGCATTCCTCAAATATCTTCACTCAAAGTTCAGAGGAGGAAGTTAAACTCTCGCAGCTATCAGCGTTACTAATCCTCTTTGCGCGTCTCTTGTCGTGGCGTTCAAAGCGGCGGCGGGGATAACATCGCCGCGCTGACGAGCGGCGCGCCCGGTTTGTCAATTAGACGTTGTGGAGGGTTAATCTCCTGCAGGACGGCTTTAAAGCTGGCTAATGACGTTATGGGAGGAATAGCCCCATGCCGCTGGGAACCTGATAATCCCACTTTGTTCAGACCTCCACCCCCTCCGTCACAAAGGGGCCCCCCGCCGTCGGGCCCCGTCCACCTCTTATTCTCTGAACACCTCTCTCATTTGTCGGGCCGCGGCCGGGGGGCCGCCTCCGTATTATTTCCTCCTCAGTTAGCAGAAAAGCCTCACGTTGATCACTTCCTGTGCCGAGGCGAGCGAACATTCCTTGAGGTTGCGTTCACGCACGTCATCAGGCGGGCTATTGATGGCGAGCGGTGAGATCTTTAACACAGATTCCTCCTCGCCGATCATCGTGCATGGATTCGTTCCAAAATCCACCAAACAACCAACCACCACCTCCTCCTCCTCCTCCTCCTCCTCCTCCTCCTCCTCCTCCTCCTTCTCCTCCTCCTCCTTCTTCTCCTCCTCCTCCTCCTCCATCTCCTCCCGCCTGAACCCGCTCAGAAAAGCCTCAATGAGAGTTTCACGTCACGTCTGTTTGGCGGCGGGACGCGGCTCTCCAGAGCTCCTCCCTCCTCTTTCAGCCTCATTATGGCGTCTCCTGTTCAGAGGGAGGCTTTGATGAACCCGTCCTCCCATTTCCGCTCAACTCTGAAGGACTACACTCACCCAAACCCTCCCCCACCTCCATGAAGGGTGAGGAGAGGCGAGAGCTGAGACCAGGATCCGAGTGTGATCGACAAACGTAATCCCACTGTGCTAAATCTGGACTTTTATTTCACCGACGACTAAAAGTCAGTCCCAGATTTACTCTTGTCTGGCGGCTTCTTGCTCGCTCACTCTCGTCAGCGTCCTCTTCGCTCTCTTCTCCTCTGCCATTATGTCCATAGAAGCTGCTGAGCCTTTGCTAACAGACAGTTAGCAACACAAGCTAACGTTAGCTTAGAAATGGAGTCTGCTAATGTCAACAAATGACCAGCAGCCACTACAACACAGAGTCCGAAGTCAAAGCTAACGTTACTCTGAAGCATGTCAGATATATTAGCATACTGTGGTTTTAGCTGGCTAATGTTAGCTTGCTAGCTGTGTGGATAACGTTAGCTAACTCATTCAGACTCTCTGGGCTGTAAATCGTCTTGTTGGGCGTCGCTGGTTAATCTAATGTTATTTGTAGCTTTCCATATAAGTTCCGCAGCTAACGTGATCCATGATGCTAACTTATGTGTTGCCCAGCTCGGGTTCTGGCTCGACACGGGCTCCGCGCCCCGGGCCTGTGAACCTCTTCTTCTTCTTCCCGGTGGTCCAAAGCGCCCCCGGTGCTCTGAACTCACAGTCCGGCTAACAAACTGAGCTAGCATGAGCTTACAGCAGCTAGAGTTGGCAGCAGTTTACTTCACTGTCCATCAGGAGACTCTGTAAATAAGATGACACATGATCACCTGATTGGTCGACATCATGCTGTCATGTCTTTAATCAGCCAGATCTGTGCAGGCTGATCTGTGGTCATGTGATCTGCGGTCTCAGCGGGGTTGGTTGGATGAGCAGTTGTCGTGTTCTTCTCTTTAGAGACTCTTTTGTCTCGTGATGTCGAGGACAGGGCGACTCCTCTGCCCCCCCCTGCCGGCTGCACCCGAGGGTGCCAAGAAAAACTCTGAGAGGAGAGAGACAGATGGCCGCTCGCTTTAAAAATCAGTCCTCGGCGGCTCGAGACGCCATCGCGGAGCGTACGCGGTCCTGCCGGAGTCACAGGAAGCAGATGCACGTACATATGGTTTCCCCTCAAATGATCCGTGTTTGAAGAAGAAGACACGGAGCGGGGCGCTCGGTTCTGATCCCAGAGGTCTGCCCACCATGATCCGTGTGTTTGTTTAGATGATACCACACCACAGAGGTGAGGAGGGACACGAGAGGACACAAGAGGACACAAGAGTGTACGAGAGGACAGGAGAGTGTACGAGAGGACATGAGGGGACAGGAGAGGACACGAGGGGACAGGAGAGGACACGAGAGGACAGGAGAGTGTACGAGAGGACATGAGGGGACACGAGAGGACACGAGGGGACAGGAGAGGACACGAGAGGACAGGAGAGTGTACGAGAGGACAGGAGAGGACACGAGAGGACACGAGAGTGTACGAGAGGACAGGAGAGGACACGAGAGGACACGAGAGTGTACGAGAGGACATGAGGGGACAGGAGAGGACACGAGGGGACAGGAGAGGACACGACGCACGAACAATGCAGGTCTGCACATCAACATAAATCCATTGGTGTGTAAAGTCCAGTGGTAGAAGAAGAAGTACTCAGAACTTTAACTTCAAAGTTACAGTACTACAGAGTAGAAATACTCGTTAGCATGCTAACAGAACCGGGCTCAGCAGCCGGACCGGACCGGGTTGGAGCACAGCCTCTGAGACCAACAGGGAATAATGTGACAGTACCGAGGTGACTTACAGACTTCATGATGGAACATTGATAAGTAGTGAACAGACTGACAAACAGAAACTTCATCAGGAAATCTAAAGACATCAAACCTGTGACCTTCCTGTTACAGGACGCTGCGTCTCATCATGAGCCGTCATCGTCTCGTGCTGATTACCGCCGTAACAGACGCTCGCTCTCCCACACCGAGAGACACGAGCGCCGTCCTGGCAGCCACGGCCAACCAGATGATAAATCTGAAAGTTTCCTCAAAGATTTCAGTTTGTCTCTGAATGTTTCTGTTTGTGTTCAAAGTGCTGTGAGAGACAGACAGACATACAGACAGACATACAGACAGACAGACAGGAGACAGACAGGAGACAGACAGACAGACAGACAGACAGGAGACAGACAGACAGACAGACATACAGACAGACAGACAGGAGACAGACAGACAGACAGACATACAGACAGACAGACAGGAGACAGACAGGAGACAGACAGACAGGAGACAGACAGACAGGAGACAGACTTTTCCATTGTGTTGCACCGTATCTTTGCCAATGTTAGCCGCTAATGTTACCTGCGTTCTAGCTGTTTTTTTAAGGTTGTCGTCATCTTGTGCAGCTCGCAGTGGCACACACTGCTCTCACTCAGCTGCGTGCTTTTGTTTCAGGTGCTGCTGCATTTAGTTGCCACTGACTTCTGACAAACTTTCCAGCGGACAGTGGTTTGATCGATGTCTGCTGCTGTAAAACCAAACCACTTCCATACCGCTGAGGAGACGGAGCCTTTTTTGGGGACGAAGTTTTCGTCACTCTTATTAGCGTGTGTTGCCATTAGGGATGTCACGATTACAGATTTTCTTGGTGCGATTATCACGATTATTTTTTGCATTAATTAATTTCACACTACCATGAATAAGTAAAATCACATGAACACTCCTTATAGGTCTTATTTTAATTTATTTCCCTCTTCGGATGCTCTCATAACAAAATAATATAGCAACAATGTAAAGTAACTAAAAAGTACAAGAAAAATGATAATCCCATTTGGAATTAAACAAAAATCACATCTGCTCTGTAAACAATCAATAAATGCTACATATTAACTATGTACTCCTCTCAGAGAAAACTACAGGACCTTTACCTGGACTCTTTCTGTAAACTACACTACAAAAAATATTTTTGAACATTTCTTTTGAACCTGTGAAGAGAAAACACAAAGAAAAGACATGTAGCTAGCTTTTGGCCTACAGCTGTCCTTTAACATAAAAATAATTCTGTGACTTTATAGGACCAAATATCAATCCTCGGGGGGAATGTCATAAATGTTTAAGCTATTAAAATCATTTTAATAATTTGTTTGTCTAATCTTATGTGGCCAGATAAAAATATGTATCTATTATTTTGGTCCTTTAATTTTATTTTTAAATTACATTGCCACAAATAAATTAGTAATAAATGAAAGGGACGTCCCATAGTGCTTTTAGCTCAATGCAGAAAGCAAAAGGAGGTAATGATGAATGTTCACTGACTGAGGACCTTCAGAAGATTACATTACTTTTTCTTGTACAGGCCACTGAACCTGTTTGAAGACTTACTACTATGAGACATGTTGGGCTTTACGTAACGTTACGTGAATGCGGCTTAACTTGACCCGTTGTACTGTATGCCGAATCGGTGTCGCACACAATTAATGGCAAATGACACGGTAAGTATTTTCTACCAGTTCATTGTTATTTTAGGTAAACATTGACATAACTTAACCCAGTTACTATTTACCTTTACTTTGGCGTTCAGCGCCGGGTGGTTACCCACAGGTGGTGAAACATATTTGACGTATTGCCTGATTTCACGGCAACTTTTTTGTAGCATGTCTTACACTTAGGCAGGCTGTCTTCCACAAGTACACCCTGGTCATTTTTTTGGTAGCCAAAAAACCCCACACGGCTGACTTTAAGCATTTTTTCGGAGGGAACAGCTCTTCCTCTTCCATGCTTCACCTCCTGTGACACTGGGACGCCTCCGTCTGCAACTGCACGGACCCAAAACAAAGCAACACAAGCGGTGACACGCGGTTGTTGTGTAACTTTGTTTTCGTGTCGTGAGTTGTGCTGATGTACCAATATGGTTCCAGCATCATCTTTTCTGGAAATTGACGGTATTTAGGAAACTTTACGATTAACTAATCATAAAGTTTAATACCGCAATTAATCGTGAAAACGGGTAATCGTGACATCCCTAGTTGCCGTGTTAACGTTTTGCCGGTCTCTGAAGAGAAGACGTCGTCTCGCACAGGGGAGGGGCCGGCGTTACTGGAGGGAGCTGTACCGTAATTACTCTAGTTAAAGTGAAAATCGATTTTCATTTTTGAACATCGTCCTAAATCATGAATTCGAATCAATTGATAAAATCGACTTATCGCCCAGCCCTAACTTCTGTCCATCATAAACTGTGTAAATCACAGAGTTGCAGTCGGAGGACATCAGAGGGAAAAGCAGCAAATATACTGTGAATAAAATCTGATCCAGTTTGAATAAAGTTCTGAAGCTCTGGTTCTGTTCAGTAATCAGTGAGGCCCGGACACAGATGACTGTAGCAGCCCTCACAGTCACTCAGACTGGATCAAACAGGAAGCACTCCGAGTGCAGGATGACATCATCATCAACTTTTTCTGATTTATCAGGAAATGACAAACTAAAATACATGAAGAACACCTGAAGACACTGAAGAACACCTGAAGAACACCTGAAGACACTGAAGACACTGAAGAACACCTGAAGAACACCTGAAGACACTGAAGAACACCTGAAGAACACCTGAAGAACACCTGAAGACACTGAAGAACACCTGAAGAACACCTGAAGACACTGAAGAACACCTGAAGACACTGAAGAACACCTGAAGAACACCTGAAGACACTGAAGAACACCTGAAGAACACCTGAAGACACTGAAGAACACCTGAAGACACTGAAGAACACCTGAAGACACTGAAGAACACCTGAAGAACACCTGAAGACACTGAAGAACACCTGAAGACACTGAAGACACTGAAGAACACCTGAAGAAACTGAAGAACACCTGAAGAACACCTGAAGAACACCTGAAGACACTGAAGAACACCTGAAGAAACTGAAGAACACCTGAAGAACACCTGAAGACACTGAAGAACACCTGAAGAACACCTGAAGAACACCTGAAGACACTGAAGAACACCTGAAGAACACCTGAAGACACTGAAGAACACCTGAAGAACACCTGAAGAACACCTGAAGACACTGAAGAACACCTGAAGACACTGAAGAACACCTGAAGAACACCTGAAGACACTGAAGAACACCTGAAGAAACTGAAGAACACCTGAAGAACACCTGAAGACACTGAAGAACACCTGAAGAACACCTGAAGACACTGAAGAACACCTGAAGAACACCTGAAGAACACCTGAAGACACTGAAGAACACCTGAAGACACTGAAGAACACCTGAAGAACACCCGAAGACACTGAAGAACACTTGAAGACACTGAAGAACACCTGAAGACACTGAAGAACACCTGAAGACACTGAAGACACTGAAGAACACCTGAAGACACTGAAGAACACCTGAAGACACTGAAGACACTGAAGAACACCTGAAGACACTGAAGACACTGAAGAACACCTGAAGACACTGAAGACACTGAAGACACTGAAGAACACCTGAAGACACTGAAGACACTGAAGAACACCTGAAGAACACCGAAGACACTGAAGACACTGAAGAACACCTGAAGACACTGAAGACACTGAAGACACTGAAGAACACCTGAAGACACTGAAGAACACCTGAAGACACTGAAGAACACCTGAAGAACACCTGAAGACACTGAAGAACACCTGAAGAACACCTGAAGACACTGAAGAACACCTGAAGACACTGAAGAACACCTGAAGACACTGAAGACACTGAAGACACTGAAGAACACCTGAAGAACACCTGAAGACACTGAATACACTGAAGACACTGAAGAACACCTGAAGACACTGAAGACACTGAAGACACTGAAGAACACCTGAAGAACACCTGAAGACACTGAAGAACACCTGAAGACACTGAAGAACACCTGAAGACACTGAAGACACTGAAGAACACCTGAAGAACACCTGAAGACACTGAAGACACTGAAGAACACCTGAAGAACACCTGAAGACACTGAATACACTGACACACTCTGAAGACACTGAAGAACACCTGAGGACACTGAAGACACTGAAGAACACCTGAAGAACACCTGAAGACACTGAATACACTGACACACTCTGAAGACACTGAAGAACACCTGAGGACACTGAAGACACTGAAGAACACCTGAAGAACACCTGAAGACACTGAAGAACACCTGAAGAACACCTGAAGACACTGAAGAACACCTGAAGAACACCTGAAGAACACTGAAGACACTGAAGAACACCTGAAGAACACCTGAAGACACCTGAAGACACTGACACACTCTGAAGACACTGAAGACACTGACACACTCTGAAGACACTGAAGACACTGACACACTCTGAAGACACTGAAGACACTGACACACTCTGAAGACACTGACACACTCTGAAGACACTGAAGACACTGACACACTCTGAAGACACTGACACACTCTGAAGACACTGAAGACACTGACACACTCTGAAGACACTGACACACTCTGAAGACACTGACACACTCTGAAGACAGTGTGTGTCAGTGTTGGACAGACACATTTAAACTTTGACCTCCTCTCATGTTTTCAGTCTGATCTTCATCCTCTGTTTGTCTTTCTCTCTCTCTTCCGGTGTCTCTTTTCTTTCTTTAACTCCCTCCTTCTTCTCTTTCTCATCTCAAACACCTGCAGCGCCTCAGGGCCGATCTGTCGTCCACCGCTAACTCCCCACACACACACACACACACACACACACACACACACACACACTCAGCGGCAGGAAGTCTTTGTTTAAAAGGTCAAAACATCTGAACATTCTTCTTCGTCCCTCCAGGAATCATCGACAGGTAAAGTTACACCTGAGGACACGTAACCGTCTTTGTACTGTGACGTTATAATTCTAAATAAAGGTAAAGTTTCTTCTTCTGCAGAAATGTTCATTTCACAATCAAATCTATAAAACTGGATGATAATTGTTGATGTCCCCTCGTTAACAGACTGACAGTGAGTAATGAGCTCAGAGTTTCCTGATCAGGCCGAGCACGTCTGCTACAACGCTGTTAGCTCAGTTAGCCGTGCAGCTAGGTTAGCTTAGCTTTAATGTAATAACATGTAATGAGCACAGAAGGCCGTGAACAACAACGTGTGGTGACAACAACAAGTTACCTTCATTATCAGCTCCTCCTCCCCCCCCCTCTCTCTCACCTTCCTCTCAGCAGCCTTCTGAACAGCTGAGGTGTCAAAGCTGGAGGAGGAGGAGGCGGAGGAGGCGGCGGGTGGTTGTGGGTAACTGGGCCGGGTTTGGTTCCCACCAACATCACACAGACTCGACTGTGAACAAAGTATTGATCGTGTCAAACGGATTCATTCATTAATCAGGATCATTAACTCATACATGAATACATATTTATGTTTCATTGTTTGACTGGTGTTTACAGCGCTATGAGCTAGCATCAGCGTCTACCTTCCAGTGAACACAGCCGGACCGAACAGAACCTCTGAACCAGCAGTGTCCAGTCTAACAGTGAATACAGCAACAGAACCTCTGAACCAGCAGTGTCCAGTCTAACAGTGAATACAGCAACAGAACCTCTGAACCAGCAGTGTCCAGTCTAACAGTGAATACAGCAACAGAACCTCTGAACCAGCAGTGTCCAGTCTAACAGTGAATACAGCAGCCTACCGAGGTGGTTTTCTTGCCGGGTTTGGCTCCTGGCATCCCGGGCTGAGTCACTTAGTCGGTACTGTCACGTTATTCCCTGTTGGTCTCAGAGGCTGTGCTCCAACCCGGTCCGGTCTGGCTGCTGAGCCCAGTTCTGTTGCAGTAGTTAATTAGCAGTTAGCTTTTTTGTCATTGTTGGTTCAGATTCTGAAGTAAGGAGACAGAAGAGATAAAAACACTTTAAATTTGTGTCATTCCTCGTGTGTGTGTGTGTGTGTGTGTGTGTGTGTGTGTGTGTGTGTGTTGATTAAAGGCCTTCAATCATGCTGAGAAATGGAAATCATCTGCAGATTGATGCTTCCTGCGGCTGCAGCTCGCTCGGATGAAAGAGGTAAAGAAATTCCCCCGGAGCTGTGAAGTTTCCGGTATTTGTAAAATGTGTGCGTGTGTGTGTGTGTTGGCATGAAGCGGATGTACAGGCTGTGTGTTTGTCCTGCAGGTGTAAGGATGTACACTGTGGAGGTGTTGGTGGGCGTGGTGATAGATGTGTGTGTGTGTGTGTGTGTGTGTGTGTGTGTGTGTGTGTGTGTGTGTGTGTGTGTGTGTCACACTGCTGCAGTCAGCAGCTGAGGTGGCAGCTTCCCCACAGAGACACAAGCAAGGCATTAACACCTCCAGGGCCGCTGGTTCGATTCCCACAGGGGTCACCTGTCTCACCGACGTGTTGAAGTGGCAGCGTAGAACTGTCACCGCCTGTTTGAGCTCAGGCTTTTATTTTTGCGGTACATTTCCTGTCTGGTGATGCTAAAGTGACAGTTTTCATGTTTTTACATAAAGAAATAACAAACACGTAGTCCGTTAGCTCGATGCTAACACTTAATGGGAATTCCCATTAACACACTAACATAAATTAGCATAACAAACATGGTTATATTATTGAAAAGTGACGACGCGATGTCCCCCACAGACGACGTCTCTGTGACGTCCCCAAGCATCAGCCGACACAGGAAGTACCAAAAACTGCAGTTCCTCTTGTCGTCCACTTGAGGCTGGCTCCAGAAGTGAGTCAGTCTCCATAAGTCCCCATGTTCAAATGTCCAACTTCACAGCAGAAATAAACATGTTTACAGCCTGGTACAAAAAACAGTTTTGGTCTCTATAGCTAATTTCCCCGTTCATGACAACTGTACTGAGGGTGAATTTATATACAACTCACCTGTTCAGATTATATTAAGGCTTAAAGTTATGCAGGATTAAGAGTGTGGACGCTTTGATTGACAGGTGGGCGTGGTCACAGGTGGCTTGTTTGAGCGACCAGGCGTCATTCAGCCCGCCTCAGGTCCACTGATGATCCACGACTTTGACCATTTTTGGATTAGCCGGGAGGCGGAAGAAGCAGGACTACAAACATGGCGGCAGCCAGAGCAACCACACTGAGCTTCTTCACTGTACCTGCGGGGGACGTCACCGAGACTACGTCCATGTTTTATACGGTCAGTGGTCAACTGTAAGACAGCGTCAGCCTCTGATGTGTTTGACAAGTTGGCTAACAGTTTCCCTCTGTTTTCAGTCTTTGTGCTAAGCTAGGCTAAACAACTCCTGTACTTAAGGAGATTAAACTGATCAGTCTAACTGTAGATGACAAAACTAACACCACACAATACTTTAATATAATACGTACTTTGAGAAATATAAACTTCAGTATAAATGTAATATTGTAATAAAATATTCAGTTTATTTGGTCAAAATATTTGTCATGACTGAAAGCTGCAGACGTTTCTACATGTTCATGTCATTAAATTAAAGATTATTAATAACTTTGTTTCCATCATCATATTTGTGGGATATGATCCATCACGTTAGCGCTGAGCTAACATCATATGTTTGTTTTGTTGCACTCGTCTGATCCAACGTGAAGCGTTCAGTGCAGACAGAGCTGCATTAGTAAACACTGATTCATATGTTCAGAAGTTGAGATGACAAATCATATTAATATCTTTCCCTCCAAATAAAAAAAACTTGCTAATGATACCAAACAGGCCCAGCTTGGCTGCAGATCTGCAGCCGTTTGCCACCAGCGTTCCTCCTCCTCGTACTATTTGCACCATCTCTCTCTGAAAGTGAGAAGTTGATTGGCTGTCAACAACTTTCCACATTCTTTTTTTTTTTTTGCATCCACACTGTTCTCCTGCAGCCTAATTAACACTAAATGTGCCACCGGGCAAATGCAGAACGCATGGCAATATTTGATTACATGAACAATAAATTACCATCAACAACACGCTCATGAAACACATTGGAAAATAGTGACAATGATAATTATGTACAGTTAAAACCACAGTGTCAGAGGGGGTGGCGAGGACAGGTAGAGCTGTAACACCGCCACTCGCTGTTATCATAATCACCGCTAACGAGGAATCTGCCAGGTCGTCTACCGGCCAATTATACATGCGCGTCAACAACACCTGAGGAGACGATACAGACGGGATAATGAGCCAGAGGACGAGCTAACGCGTTATTAAACTGTATTAACCTGAGCGCTCACGTATGAAAAGCACATTAAGAACAGGAAGTGCACACAACGAAAGAGAAACTCATTTACTGTCAGTGTAACGATGATTAAACTAAGCAGAGGACGAATGTTTATCTGCTGCTTTTACTTCTGTTCATGCAGCTAAACACAGTTAACGTCTGCCGCCTCACAAAGTGACCTGACAACAACCAGACAGACAGTTTACAGCCAACAAGCTAACGTTATCCAGCTAACCAAGTATGCTAATATATCTGACATGCTTCAGAGTAACGTTAGCTTTGACTTTGGACTCTGTGTTGTAGTGGCTGCTGCTCGTTTGTTGACGTTAGCTGACAATCTGGATTGGGCAATGTAAACAGCTTCTATGGACATAATGGCAGAGGAGAAGAGAGTGAAGAGGACGTTGACGGAGGAAGCTAAGAAGAGAAAAGGAGACAGTGAGCGAGCAAGAAGCCGCCGGACAAGAGTAAATCTGGGACTGTTTCTGGGGCCACTAGTTTTGGGGAAAGGCTAACATAGCTAACTGATAATATAAGCTAATGTTGGAGATTTAGCTAGTTTTGAAGCTAACTGCTAATATTAGCTATTTTAGTTAGCCTGGATGTAAAGCTAACATTAGCTAATGTTATGAACTTAATTAGTTTTTTCCTCGATGTTAGCTCACTGCTAACATTAGCTTCCATTACTTGATGGAAACATTGATAAGTAGTGAAGTGCTAACTGTGGTTAGCTCTGTTAGCCGCGTAGCTAACTGAACTGACTCAGCCCGGTATGCCAGGAGCCAAACCCAGAAAGAAAACCACCTCGGTAGGCTGCTGTATTCACTGTTAGACTGGACACTGCTGGTTCAGAGGTTCTGTTGCTGTATTCACTGTTAGACTGGACACTGCTGGTTCAGAGGTTCTGTTGCTGTATTCACTGTTAGACTGGACGCTGCTGGTTCAGAGGTTCTGTTGCTGTATTCACTGTTAGACTGGACACTGCTGGTTCAGAGGTTCTGTTGCTGTATTCACTGTTAGACTGGACGCTGCTGGTTCAGAGGTTCTGTTGCTGTATTCACTGTTAGACTGGACACTGCTGGTTCAGAGGTTCTGTTGCTGTATTCACTGTTAGACTGGACACTGCTGGTTCAGAGGTTCTGTTGCTGTATTCACTGTTAGACTGGACACTGCTGGTTCAGAGGTTCTGTTGCTGTATTCACTGTTAGACTGGACACTGCTGGTTCAGAGGTTCTGTTGCTGTATTCACTGTTAGACTGGACACTGCTGGTTCAGAGGTTCTGTTGCTGTATTCACTGTTAGACTGGACGCTGCTGGTTCAGAGGTTCTGTTGCTGTATTCACTGTTAGACTGGACACTGCTGGTTCAGAGGTTCTGTTGCTGTATTCACTGTTAGACTGGACGCTGCTGGTTCAGAGGTTCTGTTGCTGTATTCACTGTTAGACTGGACACTGCTGGTTCAGAGGTTCTGTTGCTGTATTCACTGTTAGACTGGACGCTGCTGGTTCAGAGGTTCTGTTGCTGTATTCACTGTTAGACTGGACACTGCTGGTTCAGAGGTTCTGTTGCTGTATTCACTGTTAGACTGGACACTGCTGGTTCAGAGGTTCTGTTGCTGTATTCACTGTTAGACTGGACACTGCTGGTTCAGAGGTTCTGTTGCTGTATTCACTGTTAGACTGGACACTGCTGGTTCAGAGGTTCTGTTCGGTCCGGCCGTGTTCACTGGAAGGTAGACACTGATGCTAGCTCATAGCGCTAGCTGCAATGTATAGCGGTGGGGGTGTAACGCACTCACTGTTTTTACAGGAAACTTGTAAAAATGAGGAAGTAGACACTTCAGGGCCAGAAACATTGCGATTAACTGGTCTGAAATATAATTCTGCTGTAGCGTTAGTGTCTGTTGTAGGCCTTGAAAAGCTCTGAGCATTATATTATAAATTTAAAACCAACATTCAAACATGGGAAAGAGTTTGATCTGTTTAAATTTATCAAATCACTTCATGCTGTTCTATCAGCACGAGACAATGTGACGAAGATGAAACCAAAAGGAACAAGAAGGAAATAAGTTTAAAGTGAAAGAAAAGAAACATTTAAACAGAGAAAGGACAGAACAAATGAAAACAAGCAAAATAAAAGATGGAGGAGATGAAGCTGAAGGTTGGAGGAGGAAGAGGAGAACAAAACAACGTGTCAGTGTTGGAGGAGAAAGTGTGAATCGATCAGGAAAGAGAAGAACGGGTGACAAGTGAATGCAGCACGAGACGTTCGGATGATGAAACGAAAAGACGGCCTCCTGGATGATGATGAGGAGGAAAAAACGTGAATATTAACGAAGAAATGAGGAGAGAGAAGACAAAATGTGTCGAGAAAAACGAGAGATGAAGGGTGAGAGTGTGGAGGAAGAACGATAAAAATAGACTGAGAGGTGAGGAAGAAGAGAAAGAGGAGAGAGCATGATGAAAGAGGACGAAAGCTCGGAGGAAGAACGACAACAAAAATAGACGAAGAGAGAAAAACAGTGACACGAGGACGGAAAACAAAGAGAGAGAAAAGAGTTTAGATTTATTATTATTATATATTTACATTTAGAGACGACGGGTCACAGTCTTTGGAGACACTCGACCTCGAGATTCACAGAGTGACTTAAGAATAACGTGTTGCGTTATTTCACGTAATGTCTAATGTTATGGAGAGAAAAATGAAAATATTTCCGTATGTGACGTATACAGAACATAAATCTACTCAAACTCAAACATTTCACGATGTTAAAGCAACATTACGTAGATTTTTTTGTAATTTGTTGCAGGAACTTTCTTTTAAAGTGACAGTTTATCTACAGGAGTTTTGCATTACAAGCTAACGCGATGCTAACGGCAACAATACCAGTGATTTACAGCTGATTATACAAATTGCTATGCTAACAGGAACTGTTAATCAGACATGATTACTCACTTTGACTGAAAGATTTTAAACCAACATCTTGTATAAATCAGTATTTCAGTATTAAATCAGTATGGAATTGTTGGTCTCTGTAAATAATATTGTAAAGAGTACGATCTAGACCTGGTCTGCCCAGCTCCTGTTCTGGCACGACACTGGCTCCGTGCCCCGCGCCTGAAAACCTCCTCACGCGTTGACCTCATGTGACAATAAACATGCTCATAAATGCTAATGCTAAGGTGCTAATCTCATGTAAAAACAAAAAAAGTGTTAATACATGCTAATGCTAACGCGTGCTAACGTAAGATATAACTCTATTTATCCAGATAGAAACTGTTATAAAAAATATACACAATACCAAAATATAAACAAAGTTACGCATCACAAGTTGCTCTTGTACTAAATTGCTTCTCTGTGTTGCGTGTGGATCTGTGACGTGTTATTTGTTTGTTTCATATGTTTTGATATAAAATTCATTTCAATCAATGAAACCACTCATTGTGTACGTTCAGCCACATATTGTATATTTTTGTGTATATATACAGTATATAGTTTAAAAGTCATATTTTGAAGACGTGGTTTTGACTTTATTTTGTAATTTTGTGGTTTGTGTTGATATTTTTAATTAAACCACAGGTTCAGGTGTCCACACACTTTTGTCCTCTTGGTTTCATGTATTTAAAATAAACCTCCTTCTTCATCTTTCGCATCTTTCCGTGTCGTTCTTCCTCTCTTCCTCCGACACGTCTTAAAGCCTCCCGTCTTTCTTTCCTCTCTCTTCCGACACGTCTCGCCTTCCCTCTCTCTCTTCTGTCAGGACACACACACACACACACACACACACACACACAGCGGAGGTGAAGTCGAGAGGCTTGTCTTAGCGTGCCATCTGTCCTCGGCGCTGACGTTGGCTCTAATTACCGCGTCTCCCCTGGCTAATGCTGCCTCATTAGGCCGCCGGAGCATGTGCAGCCGACACAAGCGCCGCCGAGAATTTGCACCAGGAAACGCGAGCTCGAGCCATTACGGGATCAGGAAATCTGTCTGGTGCGACAGGCAATTCACACCAGCGGCTAAACGCTCATTTTGCTTCTCTCCCTCTCTCTTCAGCTCTTCCTCGCTCTCTCTCGTGCTCTCTCGCTCCTCTCGTCTGGCTTTGGAAAGAGTTTCTCGGAGGCTCGAGTCCAAAGCACCAAAACAAAGGAGTCAAGACGGAGTCCTGATCCAAGACAGACCACGAGTCCAGCAAACACTCAGGCCTGATACTGAACAACACACTGATGATTACAGATAATAACAGTTTATTTTAACTTCAACACGTCTTTATTTTTATATATGGACACAATAATTAATCATTTAACTTCATACATTTTGATTGAGATTTAATATTGTAGCCTACATGTCACAGATCTATACGCAACTCACCAAGAAGCAATTTAAAAATATGAGCAACCACGTTTATATTCAGTTTCCCTCTGGATTAATACACTTATAGCACGTTAGCATGAACGTGTGTGAGCATGTTTATTGTTACAAGAGGTTAGCAAATTTTACAAGAAGGCTAACAGATGAGTTTAGCTAACGTAAAACTATCTCGGCTAACGTATTGCTGGAATGCTAATCCAACGAAGCAGGACAGAGCAGCTAACGTTAAATTAAAGACTGATTAAAGATTAAATACTGAAACTGATTTATACGTAATGTTGCTTTAAACAAGGTCGCTGTAGACAAACCTGAATCCAGGTGACCTTTAAAAGTCAGAGTGAGTTTCACGTCTGTGATTATTACTTCTGCCTCCAATAATTCCCGTTAGCATTGCGGCTCATGTAATCTGCCGTGTATTATCAGTATTGCTGCTGCTAGATTTGCGTTAGCTTGTGATGCTTCTTATGTGTTTCAGTTTGACCTTTTTGTGTCATAAATGAGTAATTATATGAATCAGATAACCAGCTTCGATTAAAGGTATCCTGAAATATTGATGTATTTTTTTACTGACATTCTCACCTGAATTTAAAGAACATAAATTTTATTGATAATTTCTTGTGACCTTTTTGTAGTTCAGATGTTTGTTTTTTGAACCACCTGGACACTGAAGACGGCGAGCTAACCACAAATCTCCAAACTGTAATTGAAACCACTGACAGTGTAACGTATGGATCGCGTATCCGTGACGTACCTGTAGGTTTCCGTAAAGCCGCTTTGACGCTTAAATCACAACAAATTTACACAAAATGTTGCTTCAATTTAAAAAGAAATGAATCAGACAGCCTCCCATATTCAAAGAATAACATTTATATTTCAGGCTGATGGATTTTAAAAGTGACCCAAAGTATCATATTTTTAGAAATACATGTTTAATCTCCCACATATTTCCAATTAGTCATAACTCTATACATGCAGGGTTAATTATCAGATATTAAATCACAGCCTGAGATGAAGAATTTGTGATGATTGACGAGTGACGATATTAACAAGGCGTCTGCGTCTCGTTCGTCTCCTGCAGCTTTCTAACGAACAGTTAATGACTCCGGAGGTTTTTACAGCTTTTTGTTTGTTACTGTTGACGCGTCAGCTGAAGTGGATATTAGTAAATGAAGAATACTTTTGAGTTTCAAAGCCACTAAACACCAATAATAACCTGACGTGTTGACTATGTCTGAAATGCTGCATATTACAGCTTTATGTCACCTCGAATAAATCCGTGTTAAGAGCGATCACGTGACTAACACCTTGCCTCCCGAGCTCGTCTCGGATCACAAACCTGCTCTTTTGTTGTGTTTCTGGTTAACCAGTTGCCACAGCGCTTGTCATGAACATCTTCGGTAAACAAGACTTTTACAGGTACTGACACCAGACGTCTGTCGCTGCTGATGAGCTGCAATTATTGATTTCCGCAGATTTACAGCTGTCAGAGCGAGGAAACCGCAACAGACTGCAGATAAAGACTTCAGATCTTTATCTGGAGGATTTGTCAGATGATTCATGGTGCGGCAGGTCGACACACAGCGGTTTAAACTCGCTCTGTGCTCATGAAACTGGATTTTTAAAACAGAAATAAGACTGAATTCACAGTCTGAAAGCCTGGTGGAGTCAAACAGCATTTGGTTTTTGGCAGGTGTTGATGTTTCACCCATGAGGGCCAACCTGCAGGCTGAAAACATCCAAGTTTTCACATTAAACATGTCAAATTTCTAATTATGGAACGTCGTACTTTTTAAGTGTTTGAAGTGAAACCAGGAAAAGTTTTGGCGGTCCCGTGAGTGTGACGTGAGAACGATTTAATTGTGGCCAAAAACAGCACCTGAGATTTACAGGTAGAAGAGCTGAACCTCCGTAACGTATACGGGATGCATCAGAGTGAGATCACTGCCGGGAATGATGTACATCTGCATGTCGAGCCACGAAACACGAATCAGCCTTCAGGCGTGAACTACCTGAACAACCGACATTTAAATACGTCCCATCATTCTTTATTCTCTCTTGATCTCACCTGAGTGTTTGAAATGAGGCAGAAAAATACAAGAAATGAACATATTGATGTTGGAGAAGAACCAAATGAAGCTACTAAACTTCTGTCACAGGTAGGAAAGTGTTTAATGGAAAATACGTCTCCGTTAACTCTGAAATGTAAAGGTGAAAGTACTTTTTCCAATTTATATGAAATTTTACTTTAAAATCATCCAGTCATTTATTTTAGAATTAATTCACATCATTCATCACAAAAAGATTCAACTGAAATACATTTAAACAGATGCGATACTTTACATAAAGCATTTACAGTCAACTCCGTTCCATTGTAGCAGTCTTTTAATGGGAGTTTTGCATCACAAGCTAACGCAAAACTAGCTGCAACAATACCAGTGATTTACAGCAGATTGCTGCTATGCTAATGGGAACTTTTCCAGACACAACTAAATGATCAGCCATGATTTTAAAGCAACATCTCGTAGAAATTAGTATTTTTGTCTTTTAAAGTGGCAGTTTCTCCATGGGAGTTTAGCATTACAAGCTAACTCGAAGCTAACGGCAGCAATACCAGCAATTTACAGCAGATTACCTCTATGCTAACGGCAACTATTTGAGACTAAACTAATAATCCATCATGTTTAATTTAGAGCAACATCACATAGACGTTGGTATTTTTGTGATTTGTTGCGGGAATATTTAGTCCATTCAATTGTAGCAGTCTTTTAAAACAGCAGTTTCTCCATAGGAGCTTAGCATTACAAGCTAACGTGAAGCTAACAGCAGAAATACAAGCGATTTACAGCGGATTACCTCTATGCTAACGGCAACTGTTTGAGACAAAACTTTGAGTATTTGTTCTGATTACATTACTTCTGATCAAAAACTAGCGAGTCGACAACTTTGCTAACAGCCAATCATCAACAAGGTCACCAACAGCAGACATAGCAGCCAGCTAATATTACTGACTAGTCCAACAGCAGTCAGCCCAGCTCGGCGTCTGTCTTTCAGCCTTTTATTTCACCAAGCTCTCACCAACCACTAAAAGTCAGTCCCAGATTTACTCTTGTCCGGCGGCTTCTTGCTCGCCGTGTGTCAGGCGGTGGATGTGGTGGAAAGGTGTTTAGCTTACACACCTGTCACACTGACCGAACTCTTTTGCCTCGATTCACACTCGGTCTGTTCCATCAACCCTCCGCGTTTCAGTGTTCTCAGCTTCAGGTTGGCGATAAAGCCGAGGTTTTGGTGCTACTTGCACAAACAAGTCTGTCTGTGACACGGTTGGATTGAGGCGCAGGTGGCAAATCATCGAGAAAAGAAGCTCCACAGAGACTTGACGAGGACAAACTGGATCAGATTTTAGACACAGTCTATCTGCTGCTTTCCCCTCTGATGTCCTCCAGCTGCATAATATAATAAATGAGCTAGCTGCGGTGTATAGTTGTGGTTGTGTGTAACGTGTGAGCTTTGAAGGCTGATTTAGTCGAAACATCTCCGTAACATCTGTGTTGTCACGTCCAGTTTCTGGATGGATGTTTTAAAGTATGTCTGCAGACTTTGAGTAGATTAAAAATGATCCACACCGGAGGGAGAATATCTTCAGTTTTTACACAACATAAACATAACTCAGCCAAGAGACCATTATAACACCTTCTCTGTCCGAGCTCTCAACATCTCGACAAGTAATTTACTTGTGTTTATGAAGTATTCCCCGCGGTGTCGTTTATTCCCCGTCATCCATATGTTCGTTATTCCTCATGAAGAACTAATGGAGGTGGTTCGAACGTGAAGCCAAATCGGCTGCTGACCAACTTTTCAGTGCCAGAACGTGTTGTCCTGCATATGTATTTATGATTCCTCTTCAGAGAGCTAAAATAACCATTGTCTGCTTGTTCTGTGCTTTTAACGTCAGTAAACTAGAGACACGAACCTGGACCTGAACTGCAGAACCTCTCAGTACATTAATCATTAATGCAGACAGATTTATTTATTGTTACAAAGGTTAATAATTACAATACGACGATAAAAACTATTTAAAAATAGTGTCAAAGTTTTAAAGCACGAAGCAAAAGGAGTAAAAATAAAACTATTTTTATAGAACTCACCTGTTCAAATTATATTAACACTTAAAGTTATTAACTAAGAGCGTGGACGCTTTGATTGACAGGTGGGTGTCATTACAGATGGTTTGTTTCAGTAACCAGGCGTCATTCAGCCGCCTCAGGTCCACGACGATCCACGACTTTAACATATTTAGATTAGCCGGGAGGAGGAGGAAGAGGCAGGACTGACAAGATGGAGATAACCAGAGACACCACACTGAGCTTCACAACGGCTCTCCAAAAACCTGTGGGGACGTCACGGAGACTATGTCCAGGTTTTAGACAGTCTGTAGGACATCACGGAGACTACGTCCAGGTTTTAGACAGTCTGCGGGGACATGACGGAGACTACGTCCAGGTTTTAGACAGTCTGTGGGGACGTCACGGAGACTACGTCCAGGTTTTAGACAGTCTGCGGGGACGTCACGGAGACTACGTCCAGGTTTTAGACAGTCTGTAGGACATCACGGAGACTACGTCCAGGTTTTAGACAGTCTGCGGGGACATGACGGAGACTACGTCCAGGTTTTAGACAGTCTGCGGGGACGTCACGGAGACTACGTCCAGGTTTTAGACAGTCTGCAGGGACGTCACGGAGACTACGTCCAGGTTTTAGACAGTCTGCGGGGACGTCACGGAGACTACGTCCAGGTTTTAGACAGTCTGCGGGGACATGACGGAGACTACGTCCAGGTTTTAGACAGTCTGCGGGGACGTCACGGAGACTACGTCCAGGTTTTAGACAGTCTGCGGGGACGTCACGGAGACTACGTCCAGGTTTTAGACAGTCTGCGGGGATGTCACGGAGACCACGTCCAGGTTTTAGACAGTCTGTGTGACGTCACGGAGACTACGTCCAGGCTTTAGACAGTCTGCGAGGACGTCACGGAGACTACGTCCAGGTTTTAGACAGTCTGCGGGGACGTCACGGAGACTACGTCCAGGTTTTAGACAGTCTGCGGGGACGTCACGGAGACTACGTCCAGGTTTTAGACAGTCTGCGGGGATGTCACGGAGACTACGTCCAGGTTTTAGACAGTCTGCGGGGACGTCACGGAGACTACGTCCAGGTTTTAGACAGTCTGCGGGGACGTCACGGAGACTACGTCCAGGTTTTAGACAGTGAGTTGCAGGGCTGGGTATCGTTTAAAAATTTTCGATACCAGTGCTCTTAAAACGATACCGATACCAAGTGAGTACTTCATTCGATACTTTTTTTTTATTTCATCCAATATTAATCATGTGAAAAGAAAGCAATGGTTGTGTAAATGTCACCACTCCTCCCCATTCAAAAGATTTTTACACGAATACATACACGCCGTGTCCTGTTGAGATGACGACGACAACGCTGGTGTAGAAGCCGGCTTCTAAAACACAGTGCAGTTCTCCGTCCTGAAGTTTGCTCCGTGTTTGATGAGGTGCTCCATCATGTTACTAGTATTGCCCATTTTCCCTGAAATAATCTTGCCGCATTCTTTGCATCTATTTGAACCCGGCGCCACAGGCGTGTAGTACAGCCATACTTTTGAACGTTTTGCTGCCGGCATCTCGGAATGATGACCAGCCAACTCCTCACGGCTTCAACCCGCTTTACCGCCATACAAACTATTGTTGTTGCAGTGGTGGACCAATCACATGGCGCTTTGAATCAAAGAACGCTTGCGGTGATTGGCTGCGAGCAAAACCAGAGAAACAGTAATTTTTTTCTTGATCTGGGTACAAAAAGAACCGATTGCAGGTATCATTCGACAGGCACAGTTTTGACACTACTTGGTACCGGGTTGTTTCGGTCGAAAGGTATCGAGTACTGATACCCAAATGAACTGAAGTATGGAGGTTCCTCTGTGAGTTAAAAAGTCTCATTTATTAAATTAGAACTCATTAAATGATCTAAAACATTCAATATTTTAATGAATTGTTACATTTTCAGCCCTGAAACATCGTCCTCAGTCCTCGTGATCTGTCCTGAAACCTCTGGCATCCGAACGGAAAGGCCAAATCCAGACGGACGCCCACGCTTTACGACGTCAGGCCTGAATCGGGCCAAACTCCCACCACCACCGCCGTTCATCCTCGGGCCTCGGGCCGCTTCCCACGTCCGAGCTCATCATCTGGGAGGAAGCTGGGCTCTTAACGCTGTCGTCTGTTCGGGTCAGGCCTCAGACACCCACCATGAGAGGAGGGGACGCACAAATTATCCCTCCAAACGCAGACGAACAATGGACATGATCCGATCCAACAATGATGGACACACAAAGAGACACACAAAGAGAGACACCTACACTGAAGATTACTGAGACGATGACAGATAATCAGGATTTAACAGACTCGTGTAAAAACATGTTAAAGTTCACCTTCCTGTGACGAATTCAGCGTTCATTCGCTGATTCATGACTTCCTTTAAATATCCTGACAGACAGACAGACATCTCTGAGCCGTCCTGTGCTTTCTATTTTTAGGACAGCTTCAGTGACAGATGAATAAGAGTCTCCGTCAGCTCGTCTCAGACTTCTGCAGCAGGTGGAGGGTCGAAATGTCGCCTCGAGGCCCGTTCGCTCAGATCGGGCTTTGTGCTGCGTTTCCTCGGGAAGAAGAAGAAGAAGAAGGAGGAGGAGGAGTGACTGGACGTTCGTCATTGTGTTTGCAGCCGGCCGTTGGCGAGCGAGCGGGAGCCGGTCCAGCCATCTTGTGTGGAAAATTTCGGACTGGGCACGAGCCGGCCATCTGCAGCTCCAGGCCTTCAGCAGCCAAACGCTGGAGGACGAGCACGGACACTCAGATATGTGTTGGATGGAAGACGATTGATGAGACGACATCGCAGAGGAATCATGTTTACATTTAGTTTTTATTTTCCTACATTTACAATTCAACACATTCAACACACACACACACACACACACACACACACACACACACCACGTTTGAACAGATTTTCATCACATTTTTGATTCTTAAACTTAAAGTCTGCACAAAGTCAAACTTGATGTTGTCCCATCTGTCCTCTGTCCTCCAGTATCTGGACCAACAATGAAAAAGTCATGTTTGAGTTATGTTTAAGTAGCTAACCGCTAATTAGCTGCTGCTAACTGAATCTGCCGTTAGCATGCTAACAGAACCGGGCTCAATGACCGGACCGGGTTGGAGCACAGCCTCTGAGACCAACAGGGAATAACGTTACAGTACCGAGGTGACTTACAGACTTTATGATGGAAACATTGCTAAGTAGTGAAGTGCTAACTGTGGTTAGCTCGGTCAGCCGTGTAGCTAACTGAACTGACTCAGCCCGGGATGCCAGGAGCCAAACCCGGCAAGAAAACCACCTCGTTAGGCTGCTGACACTTGGTCCAGAGGTCTCTGTATTCACTGTTAGACTGGACACTGCTGGTTCAGAGGTTCTGTTGCTGTATTCACTGTTAGACTGGACTCTGCTGGTTCAGAGGTTCTGTTGCTGTATTCACTGTTAGACTGGACACTGCTGGTTCAGAGGAGACGTAGTTCTGTTGCTGTAGTTCTGTTACTTATTCACTGTTAGACTGGACTCTGCTGGTTCAGAGGTTCTGTTGCTGTATTCACTGTTAGACTGGACACTGCTGGTTCAGAGGTTCTGTTGCTGTATTCACTGTTAGACTGGACACTGCTGGTTCAGAGGTTCTGTTGCTGTATTCACTGTTAGACTGGACTCTGCTGGTTCAGAGGTTCTGTTGCTGTATTCACTGTTAGACTGGACTCTGCTGGTTCAGAGGTTCTGTTCGGTCCGGCTGTGTTCACTGGAAGGTAGACGCTGATGCTAGCTCATAGCGCTGTAAACACCAGTCAAACAATGAAACATAAATATGTATTCATGTATGAGTTAATGATCGCTGATGCCAGCTCATAGCGGTTGAGCGTCCATCATGAGACTCCTTCAGTCTTCAGATTCCTCTAAACCAAACAAAGAGTGAAAACACCTTTTCTCAGGCTGAGTGTGAACTTCCTCCATGTTTCTCCTCCTCAGACTCTTCAGGTAGAGCGGTGTGTGTGTGTGTGTGTGTGTGTGTGTGTGTGTGTGTGTGTGTGTGTGAATCACAGTGTGCGGCCGTGGTTGTGCAGTTTCTTCTGTTGTTTAGGAGACGGTCGGGGAGGGAAGGTGACATCATCTCTACACCTGAGGCGGCGGAGCTGACACCTCCATCTCTCCGACAGGTGAGAAGGCACAAACAATCCAGAGCTCATAATGAGGACGCTGCTGGTCTCAAACACTCAGATCAGCTTTATTTTTGTGTACGCGTCTGAGATTTAACAACTTTATTATTAATGTGGCGAGGACAGACTCCTGAGAGACGAAGTTTACATCTACAGGGACGTCCCCGCAGACTGTCTAAAACCTGGACGTAGTCTCCGTGACGTCCCCGCAGACTGTCTAAAACCTGGACGTAGTCTCCGTGACGTCCTCACAGACTGTCTAAAACCTGGACGTAGTCTCCGTGACGTCCCCGCAGACTGTCTAAAACCTGGACGTAGTCTCTGTGACGTCCTCACAGACTGTCTAAAACCTGGACGTAGTCTCCGTGACGTCCCCGCAGACTGTCTAAAACCTGGACGTAGTCTCCGTGACGTCCTCACAGACTGTCTAAAACCTGGACGTAGTCTCTGAGACCTGACTTCATACTGCAGCAGCCAATCAGACGATCAGACCGGTCAAACCTCCGCAGTCAGTCTGAAACTGAGCGCTCAGGTGCGTTCATATTAAACTCTGACACTACCTGTTGTGTTCTGGTTTATTTGTTTGCAGACTCAGTCTGCAGAAGAGAGACAGCTGTGGTCAGGTGACAGACAGTGAATGATGAGTAGGAGCGGCTTCAGTCCTGCAGACCACTTCCTGTGACGTCACGATGGTTAAAACACTGATGAGTTAAATGAAGCACACCTCCACCTGTGAGTCCTGTTTCCTCTCAGAGCCTCCGTCAGTCGTGTTTGATGGAGTAGTTTTGGGTTTTAAAGAAGTCGTCAGCTCACGAAGGTGTCGTGTAAAAAAGACAAACAGCGCTACAAACATGCTGTGGCGCTGAGTCGACTCTGAAATATGGAAGATAGAGATGCTTACCTCGTTCACACCTCTGATGAGGAGCTGAGGTGTGTGTGTGTGTGTCGATGTGAGTTTGAAGGTGGGATAATTGATTTGGACGGTCGCCAGGAAGCAGGGACATCTGCTGACATCACACCACACACCTGAAATCTGTACACACACACACACACACACACACACACACACACACACACTAACAGTTTGAATTCATCAGCTAAGCATAAACATCCTCATTAGCATACACAGTGTGTGTGTGGATGTAGAATCAGGGCTGAACAGGTGATAAAAACAGACGCTCCTCACACAGATTTCAGATTTTATGTTAAAGACGGCGTGAACAAATTAAATTGATGTTTATTAAAGAGCACCTCTTTGTTTGATCTGTCACGTCCCCTCATAAACCAGCGGCTCTTGACTGTGACCTGCTACATAGCCGTACTGAGCTAAGCTAACGCAACGACACATTTAGCACACGGAGACGTTAATAATCTGCCCTGAATGAACCACAGACAAAGAAGTTAAAAGCAGCCGCTCATGGCTGCTTAGCTCTGTTAGCTCGTTAGCACTGAGCTGCTAGCTCTCAGCTAACGTTAACACACAGAAACTTTAATAAACGACTGTCAAAGTCTCAGCGGACTCTCTGTATGACAGCACAGGCTCATAGCTGATAAGTTCACGTTAGTTCCGTTAGCTTTGTTAGCTCCGTTAGCTCTGCCTCTCTGAGCCGTTAGCTCTCAGCTAATACATTTACACACACAAAGTTTTATGAATGACTGTGAATGAACTTCAGTGACTGTCAAAGCTGTCTTTGTGTCCAGATACGGAGAGCCTGACAGCTCTGCTCATAGCTGATACGTTTCATTAGCTCAGTTAGCTCCATTAGCTTTGTTAGCTCCGACTACTAGCTGCCATAGTTCTGATACACTGAGCAGTCAGATGTTAGCTCTGTTAGCTCCAGTAGCTCTGAGCTGTTAGCTCTCAGCTAACGTTACAACACATTTAGCACACAAAGACTTTTACAGACAGCTCTAAATGAACTGCTCATGGCTGATAAGTTCTGTTAGCTCCGTTAGCTTTGTTAGCTCTGTTGTTTCTCTGTAATATCTGAAGCTGTGCAGCGTTTTCAGTCTGTCCTTCTTCACAATACTGTAAATATATTCAGTCTAAAAATATAAATGTGGACAAACGTCGTGTATCTGCACATAAACCATCAGACTGGACGCAACGTGTGTGAGGTGAATATTCTCTGATCGACTCAGGCTCGGTGGTGTAGTAGTGTTTTGTGTTTTCTCTCCACCCACCCGCTCGGCTTCAGAATCTGTTTCACTCACTAAATTGGCTCCTCAGACACCCTTCCCCTTCTTCCCCATCTCTCATTTAAAAAGTGAGAAATTATAATTATCTGAATTATGCTTTTAATGATGCGTTAATTAGAGTCATGGAGTGAGATTAGCCTATGAAGTATTACTTGTGAAATCCTTCCAGATTCATCCGAGCTCGCAGTACAGGCGGAGAGAGGAGGGAGAGAAGCGCTCGGTGATTAGCGCACCAATAAATAACAGAACAGATTGTGGTGCATATGCTTACGATTACAACTTTTAAACCAACGCTTTAAACTCACACCGACTGTCTTCTGCTGGCAAGAGGTTTCTGTACTAACAGCCCAGTCGGTTGTGTGCAATTCTCACCAAATGTGAACTATTATTATACCGTGTGAGGAGAAAACTGATCTCTCAGCTTTTACTGCCTGTGAGCTCGACTAACGCTGCAAAATGAGCTCATCTGCAGCACCAAGTGTTTCAAACATTCACACTAAAGAAAGTCCACGTCAAGTCCAGATTCATCTGTCACCCGGACACACAGGTGTGGACCAACAAAGAGTCAGATAATATAATGCTAATGTCGCGTAGTCGAGCTAAAGCTAATATAATAAAGCTAACGCAGCTAACACTGAGGATCCAGTTGGTTTGAAGCTAGTGCTAATGTAGCTAACTGCTAACATAAGTTATTGTTATGGACCTCGCTAGTTTTGGGAAAAGGCTAACATAGCTAACTGATAATATAAGCTAATGTTGTAGTTTTTTCCTCCCTGTTAGCTCACTGCTAACATTAGCTTCCATTACTTGATGTAGACATTGATAAGTAGTGAAGCGCTAACTGTGGTTAGCTCGGTCAGCCGTGTAGCTAACTGAACTGACTCAGCCCGGGATGCCAGGAGCCAAACCCGGCAAGCTGGTGGTTCAGAGGTTCTGTTGCTGTATTCACTGTTAGACTGGACACTGCTGGTTCAGAGGTTCTGTTGCTGTATTCACTGTTAGACTGGACACTGCTGGTTCAGAGGTTCTGTTGCTGTATTCACTGTTAGACTGGACACTGCTGGTTCAGAGGTTCTGTTGCTGTATTCACTGTTAGACTGGACACTGCTGGTTCAGAGGTTCTGTTGCTGTATTCACTGTTAGACTGGACACTGCTGGTTCAGAGGTTCTGTTACTGTATTCACTGTTAGACTGGACACTGCTGGGTTCACCTCTTTCCTGATGACATCACCCACGTCGTGAAAGACGGCGAGCTGTGATTGGAGGTGGGCCGACGTGTAGTCTTCTCTCAGCTCGTCTGACTCATCAAGTTTGAAGAGGCTAACGTTAGCGTTGTTATAAGTTATCATGGGCTAAGCGAGCTAATATTAGCAGCTTATCCTGCTGAGGCTGTTTGTGGACATCTAAAGTTTCTGCCAAAATATTTGAACCAGACGACCTCTGGTGTGACCTGTATGACCACACCTGTACAGAACGCTGACGTAGCACGAACATAATTACATCTATTTGTGTACAAATGCAAATATTTCCATCAGCTTCATTAGCTGTTAGCTTCACGTGCATTTATTCTAGATGACATAATAATAAGTTGATTAGTAAATGATGAGATAGTTTACAGCTCATGAGGTGTTGCTGCCTTTAAAAGATGAATCTGATGAATTCAAATATTTTTAATGCTTTTGATGATTTTACAGAAACTGGACCAGTGAGACGTTCAGACGGGAAACAAACCAACAGATGATCTAATGTCCTCATGCAAATCTGACCCATTAACGTGGCGACTATTGACTTGTTCTGATGGGAGCTGTGACAGGAAACAGAGAGGTGAGTGTCATAAAGTGAATTTATCAGGAGAGCAGCTTTAAAGCTTTAAACTTGTTAGATCTCAGATTAATTGCAGTGTGTGTCTCACACAGTCATTATGAGTGTTTCTCTGCACACACACACACACACACACACACACACACAAAGAAAAAAACAAACCAAAGCAGTTTACTGGCTCATTGCATTTATGTAAAACATGTGCCATTATTAGTCTCCTTGTTCCAGTCAGCTCCTCACATTTACATGGAGAGAGGGAGGACGGGGGAGGGAGGGGGAGGGAGGGGAGGCTCTCCTCTCCCAGCCAGAAAAACCTCCTCGTCTGTTAAACACACTTAATGTCTCCATTAGAGTCTGATCAGACCAGCATGAAAATAAATCTGAATATATTTACTGCTCAGCTTCAACTCGCTGTGATTTACACACTTTATCATGGACACATAGCTTTAGCATAAAGCAGCTAACCACTAATTAGCTGCTGCTAGCTGAATCTGCCGTTAGCATGCTAACAGAACCGGGCTCAGCAGCCTGACCGGACCGGGTTGGAGCACAGCCTCTGAGACCAACAGGGAATAACGTTACAGTACCGAGGTGACTTACAGACTTTATGATGGAAACATTGATAAGTAGCAGGAGAGCTAAAGCTAATATAATAAAGCTAACACAGCTAACACTGAGGATCCAGTTGGTTTGGAGCTAGTGCTAATGTAGCTAACCGCTAATTGGTAAGTTCGTGTTATGGACCTCGCTAGTTTTTGGGAAAAGGCTAACATAGCTAACTGATAATATAAGCTAATGTTGTAGATTTCCCTAGTTTGATATATAGCTAATGTAGCTAACTGCTAACATTAGCTACCATTACTTGATAAGTAGTGAAGCGCTAACTGTGGTTAGCTCGGTCAGCCGTGTAGCTAACTGAACTGACTCAGCCCGGGATGCCAGGAGCCAAACCCGGCAAGAACACCACCTCTGTGTGTGTTCGGTCAACGTTGTGGTACATTTTATTATTAATGCTGCGTCATGATCAACCACTTGCTAAAGTAGCTAACCGCTAATTAGCTGCTGCTAGCTGAATCTGCTGTTAGCAGGCAACAGAACCGGGCTCAGCAGCAGACAGTGATGTCTTGAGGATGTTGCCGTCCGTGTCGAGTGTACGTGGTTAAAAGCGTGGCAGAGCTAGTGGTGTCTTTTATTGTGAAGGCGTCACCGTCTGGTCCGTGGTCTCAGAACCAGAACCCACAGACTCCAGATCAGGTCCTAAACCTGACCTAGCGATGACGACAGTCGTTCCCTTCCTCTGCTGCAGATCCAAACGGACCGTGCAGTGGACATTTGGGTAATCCATGTTTGTAACAACACCGGCTGGAGTGCTTTGAATCGCAGGCGGCCATGTTCGCTCAGCCACCGTGACGCCGGGCTCGGTGTTTAAGGCCTGGCGATGAGCCGCAGGAACCCTCTGTCCAAACCCCGCGAGGGAAATCAGCCTGCTAATTTGCAGGATGTGCCGTCCTCCTCCCGGGTTAAGCATGCATGGCTGCAGCTAAACAAGCAGTGCGAAGGAGGGGGCTCATGGAGAGAGGCTCGCTTTGAGCGCCTGAAAGGACGGAGCCGGATAACGAGGCCTCCTTTAACCTGCTCCTACCTTTAAACAAATGACATGAACTCACTAACTAATGTCTGTAATGTGGCTGAGAAACCTGAAGCACGACAAGCAGAGTCACTTCAGTGACCGACAGATCCAACGCTCAGAGTTTAAAGACTACGAGTCTGTTCGAGACGGAGAAATAAAAGAAGAAAAAATCAGAAACTCAAAGTTTCTCGTCAATGTTACACCTTTACAAAATGTAGAGTTATGAGTTCTGTTAAACCTGGACATAGTCTCTGTGACGTCCCCGCAGACTGTCTAAAACCTGGACGTAGTCTCTGTGACCTGACTTCATACTGCAGCAGCCAATCAGACGATCAGACCGGTCAAACTCTGACTCTCTACCTGTTGTGTTCTGGTTTATTTGTTATTTGAGTCTGACTCAGTCTGCAGAGGACAGACAGCTGTGGTCAGGTGACGGTTATGTTCCAATGCAGCAATCACTGTAACCCTGATACAACCACCTCACTTCAGATCGTCTTTCAGACTCGTGCACAACATGAACAACAAAATCACTGTTGACGGTTAGATAAACGTAAAGTACTGCAGTTTGACTGAAGACAAAGGACAGATGTTAGCAGCTGTTTTAACGGACAAAATCCACGGGACGTGGATGTATCCTGTTACCTGTTACCAAGATTTACGATGACACTAAACCGTTTTAAATGGTTTCATTGGCTCGTCTCAAACCGGATCATCAGCTTCTCTCTGGCGCCTGCTCGTAGATCGGAAGACTCGGTCACCTGTTTCTATTAGCCAATGAGCCGAGGTCAGCCGGTCGAGAGGGGATCACCTGATCATCGTGTTTGACGATAAATAAATAAAAAGTCGAGTTTAACAGTTTGAACGGTCATTTGATCGGCTCCATCCATCGCTGCATCTGTCACGTTAACGAGGAACCTGAAATAATCCAATCACTAAATTTAATGACACGTCTTCGTCTTCCTGTCGTCACACGACTTCACAATAAACTCCCACACCAGCATTTTATAACATGAATCATCCTGATAGTCAAATTAATCTGAACGCCGTGATGCCAAACGTAACATCATGTAGTAAACCATGTTATTAAAACAAGTGAAGACAGCAACAGGAAGTTGACACGTCTGATTTATGACTTGCATGATGGCCAACATCTGTCGCAATGTGTGATGAGTTAATCTGTCTCTAATATTCATGTTCAATTAAACAGAAAGAACGTCGTTAAAGATTTTTACTGGTCGTGTGACGACAGCAGCGAGCGTGTTGCATAACGTTCACTCATAAATCACCAAAATGATAAATCATGTGACTGCAGACGAGCTGGTGAGCGGTGTCTGTCATTGGTCCGTCTGTTCTCACACGTAACGCTTTACGGCTAACGGTAAACGGCTAACAGGCTAGCTTGTTCTGCCATGAGATCAGATATATTACAGACTGAAGCTAACGCTAACACTGAGAGCAGTACCTGTCCTGACCCGGTTCATGCAGATTTCAGTTTTTTTACCCACAATCCTCGTCTTTTCTCTTGTTCTCTTCGACTGTGTTGTCACTATTTTAGTTTCCGGCTGTGTTCGCCTTCTCCGACACCTCTATTGGTGCCTAATTACAATTCCTCAGACACTGTTTTAGTCATTTATTAGAGTTAAATATAAGCTCTGCAGTCTGTGTGACTGTCTTCATCAAACCTGCTAATTGTTGCAATATTCAATTTTCCTTTGTCTTGAATGTGATTAGCACCCAGCTGGCATCAATGAAATCAAACATTATTTACACGTTCAAAAAAACTCAATATTCACCTTGAAACCTGCAGGATGTTTTTTTTTTTTTAACACTTTGTTTCAGAATAGAAAAGAAAATCTAACGAGTCCCTCCTGCTGCACGCTGCCTACCAACGAAGAAGAACAACAAGAGAAGAAGAAGAAGAAGAAGAAGCGAGGCGCCCGCTCCGGGTGTTAAAACGGCTCGAGGGCCTGCAGCAACACAACAACGACCGCCCGCCTGCTCCAACCACGGCGGCTGGAGGTCCTGTTGTTTTCCTCGTTTTCCTGCACATGTTTATGCAAATGAGCCCGCCTCTCTGCCGCCGCCTCTCTGCCGCCGCCGCCACCACCACCACCACCACCACCACCACCACCCCTCCTCCTCCTAACATTAATTAGCACAGTGCTACCTTGCTCAATATTTGGTAACAGAGCCGACGTCGGCGGATGCAGAAATTTGCAGGATTTGGCTTTTAATTAGGTGCAGCAGAGCACAGGTGTGCTAACGAGCAAAAAGGAGCTAATTTGAATAAAAATCGTCCCGTTTACGAGGAGGGGGGCGGGCGAGAGGGCGGGGGATTAAATTAGCAACGACGAGGTAAACAGTGACGCCATTTGTAGCTAACGCTGCAACAATTTGTCTCTGATTGAAGATCAGAGCGAATTTATGTTTGTCTGCGGGGACGTCACAGAGACTACGTCCAGGTTTTAGACAGTCTGCGGGGACGTCACGGAGACTACGTCCAGGTTTTAGACAGTCTGCGGGGACGTCACGGAGACTACGTCCAGGTTTTAGACAGTCTGCGGGGACGTCACGGAGACTACGTCCAGGTTTTAGACAGTCTGCGGGGACGTCACGGAGACTACGTCCAGGTTTTAGACAGTCTGCGGGGACGTCACGGAGACTACGTCCAGGTTTTAGACAGTAGCTTCCTTTTTGCTGACCTTCCTTCCTTCCTTCCTTCCTTGATGTCGTCAAACTGGAGCCCTAATGAGACTCAGCTGTAATAATTATCACCGTGCTCTGCTCACCTTGGGCACGCCGGCTCACCTTCAGCAGTGACGGCGTTTGAGCGTCGTAATGAGACGCTGTTTGTTTGCGGGGAACTCCAGCAGCGAGCGTAGAAGAAGAACGATCTGAGAACCTGAGGCGGAACGTTTAGAACGCCTCCCACATCTGCATAACGCTGCAATTAGTGTGTGTTGTGAAACAAGTGTCAGATACAGGCCCTCTCCCATGACACATACCAGCCGCCTCCGCCCTCAGCTCATACCTCCACCTTATCTTCAACACCTTGGGCCTCAGACGCAGCAGACAGGAAGTCAGCGCTGACACTGAAGGTGGTCTGATCTGATGCTGCGTTCAGGTGCTGCTGTGAAGGTGGAGTTAAAGTCGGCTACGAGCTAACATAATACAGTAGACTAGTGTAACGTTATTCCCTGTTGGTCTCAGAGGCTGTGCTCGGACCCGGTCCGGTCCGGCTGCTGAGCCCGGTAATTTACAGCTGTTAGGATAATTAATTTAATTAATATTCTGAAATCATTTCAAAGGTGTTGTTGTGTGTGGTTGACGCTCTTTGACTTCCTGTGCGCGACTCATACTGTGGAGGATGTTGATGTTTAAAATGGAGGCTCTCTGGAGCTCCACCCTGCTGGCTCTCCTCCAGCGTCTGACATGATGGAAGTGACTCCATCAGGTGAAGGTGGCAACCATTTGTTTATGTAAAACTTCAAATACTTTCCATTTCTGGGAATCTGAGCGTGTCCGCCCCCTCCTTCAATAAAAACCACAGAGGACTGAGACCCTGAGCACGCCAGCCTCCGCCTGCAGCTTCTTACCTGTGTGGGATCACCTGTGCTGACTTGTATCAGATTAATGAGGAGGACTGTCCGATCGGCAGCTTTCACTACGACGTCACCCTCCACATCGCCTCGGGGCTCACCAGGAAGCTGAATACCAGCTGAGAAGCTGTCCAATCATGTTCACCAGCTTCCTGTGTAATCAGCTCTCACTCTTTGATTCCAGACGCTTCGTGTGGAGCTTCACAGCGCGTCACCAAACCTCTCTATACGCACAAAATATATAGATCATAGATTCAGAACTATGTTTTCACCTTGTGTTGGTTGGTAAATATTATCCATGAATCTGGTTTAACAGCGGTATGAACAGATGTCGCCGTGTCCTGATCGTAATAAACTGATTAAAATGATGAAATAACGACGTCATGATGACCATTCGTCTACGTTAGCTTGTTACGTTAGCAAGCGAGCTAATACTGTCAAACGCACGTAAACAAAACACTCGACGTCGCAGACACGTTCACACGGTCCAAACACTAACACTGCCCCGGTGCTCTGAGCTCAGTCCGGGCTGTGTCGTTGTTGTTGTGAGGTGACGGGACACTGTATTTGATCGACAGACAATCTGCTGATGAAGACCATGAGACGTGGTCAAAAGCTCTAACAAAGACAAACTCTTTGATTAGCTCGTTTATAAAGAGAAACTTGTTGACGGCAGTAAGAGTCGTTCTGGTTGGAGGTTCACAGATCGTCGTCTGCACTGATGGTTGATAAAGTTTTAGTGTTTTGAATCAGACGGAGCTGACGGGTGGAGGCGGGCGGAGACAGACAGCGTTGTTAAACGTCTGTGTGGTATTTTGAACAGCTCCTGGCGACCAGCCTCGCCGTCTTAATGAGCTCTAATCCTCCGTCAAACACACAAAACTGTCGATGCTGTAAACAAAGACGACAAAGCAGCAGCCCGTCAGCTGTCAGTCAGTCACAGCCTCGGGTCGAACCGGCTGTTACCGCACCAAACACACGGCGCTGTGCGGGGCTGATGGGAAATAAACACATGAGGGTACAGACGGAGTCCAGGGATCTTCTTTCCAAGATTTTCAGTCAAAACTTACAAACACAATCATCGTTATTAAAGTTATTAAAGTTATTAAAGTTACATCTCAAATCAAACTCAGTAAACTGCTGCCAACTGTAGCTGCTGTTAGATTATGTTAGCTCAGTTTGTTAGCAAATGTTAGCAAATGTTAGCTCAGTTTGATAGCCGGGAAGAAGAGGAGGTTTTCAGGCCCGGTGCATGTGTCGTGCCAGAACTGGAGCTGGGCTATAAGTTAGTATCATGGGTCACGTTAGCTGCTGAAGTCATTTAAAGCTATAAGTAACATGTCCACTCAGATAGTGTTTTGCTAGCAGTAATGTTAGCGAGCATCAAGCTACGTCCAGGTTTTATACAGTCTGGCTACACGGCTAACGTTAGCCTGATAGCTTCATCTGAAGTCAGTTTATCAGCTGCTCACTCACAGTCTAATTATCGTCATTACGTCTCATCATCAGTGTCACGGTTCGTCAGGTTAATGGCTTCAGACGGTATTTTCCTAAAACTCGGCGACTCAGCAGATTTTGCGAGCAGGTGCTGGTCAGGTGACAGACGAGGTCGAGACGTTTGATGGACGGCGTCAGCGTGAAGCGACATCGTGTCTGTTTGTACTGACAACAACAGATAATTAGTGTTTTTGTATTTTTCTCTATTTACCTGTACGACAGGTTGAGTCACCTCAGAGTGTGTGTGTGTGTGTGTGTGTGTGTGTGTGTGTGTGTGTGTGTGAACACACACCATGTTTGTATTCAGGTGAATCAGTAATCAGGTGTGTGTATTTCGTCTTTATTGTGACATCGTCTGAAAAAAGTCAAACTGTCTCTGAACAAACTAACGAAGTCGTAATCTTCATCATCGTCGTCGTCAGTGCTCGTTAAGTCGTAATCAGCCTCTCCAGAGATCATGAAAATAATTAATCTGTGATCTCGTTGTTTGTGGGTCGTTAATTCAATCATCAAAACATGATCTGAATATTTACACGTGTGAACTCGACACAGGAAGTCGCTTCATGAAAAACAAATTAACTGTTAACGAACTGCTGATTAGAAACACAAACTCATTTTATTTACGTCTATATGAATAATTGTTTATTAACATTTAATTATTTAACGAGGTCTGAGAGATTTCTGAACAGAACAACTCAAATGTAACTTTATGAAGCTGATCAGAGATTCTTTAATTATTCTGTTTACTGTTTCAGTCTCCGTGTGATGTTCAGGTGACGAGCTTCATAAAGTTCAGTTTATATCAGAGTTTGTGCAGGTACCTGATGAAGTGTGTGTGTGTCAGTCAGTGTGTATTAATTATATATGTTTCTGTTCAAAACATTTCATTATTTAACGAGGTCTGAGAGCGTTTCAGTGATTTATGAGCTCATGAACGTCGTCACACTGAAGAGTTTAAAATATGTTGACAGATAAAAAAAAATCTGTCATTTAAAATAATCAGGTCAGATTTTATAGATTTTATTTTGACTGTAAAATTCTTTATGAGAAAATATTTGACAAAATTATCTGAAGCAAAAATTAAAAGAAACTTTAAAAAAGTTAATGTGAAAAAATACTATTAATTAAAATTAATAAACCAAAAATAAAATATTTAAATGATGTGCAGACAACATGATCATAATATATATTATATTACATATAAGTGTATATATTATATTACATATATGTGTATATATTATATTTTTATACAATATATATATATATATATATATATATATATATTTATATATATATATATATATATTTAAAATCAGATTTTAAAAGAAAACTGAATCAAAAAAGAATTCAGTGAATAAAAACCGAAAAATTAAATTTAATAAATAAAATCTGAGAAAAGTTTGAAAAAGAAATCAGCGAAATCTAAAAAAAACATTTTAATTTGTTTCATTTAAAATAAGTTTCTAATTAAATGTTCCTCCAAAATAAAAGTCTGAGTGAAAACATGAAGTTATTAATTTATGTCGACGCAGAAACAAACCCATCATTTGAAGAATCGGTAAGTAAAATGTGATTTTCTGGTGATTAAGTGTAATTATGTGCTCATGACTCTCAGCCGTCATTACACTTAATTAGAGCTCTTTGACTGATTCATAAAAAAACATCTTTTACAGCTCCAGCTCCTCTCAGCCAATCACAGCGGCCCGTCCAGGTGGCGTCGTAGCGATGGGGAAGGAGGAGGAGGTGACGTGGCCTCGGGCGCTGATTCAGGATCAGCTCTCCTGCCGCTGGTCTGCACGTCCCTGTCCGGACCAGCTCTTCCAGTCTATAAACGCTGCACACTCAGCGCTCCAAGCCCGTCATTAGCCCGTCATGGCGCTCGTAAATCAAACCCCACAGGGCTCCTGTTGTCATGGAAACGTCAAAAGCTCCATGGAGCTACAAATCATGGCGAGCGAACAGGCCCTTCAGCACGCCGGCGCCGCTTCAGGTCAGACGAGGCGGTCATATGAAAACCGACCGTCAGCTCAGGACGCGGGCCCTGCAGGACGCGGCGCCCTGCAGGACGGCCTAAGTTGGCATGCAGAGTTTGAGCTTACGTGAAGTGTACGCCACATTAATCATCTGATGGAGGAGTTTATCTGACAGTTAGAGAAGTGGAGCAGAGCGATTATCGACAGACGTAAATCTTTACAGACGTTTACAGACGACATGGTTTTCTGGCTGAGAGACAGGAAGTTACATCACTGAGCTGAGACGATCAACGCTAACTGTCAACGTTTAGACACGAAGAAGAACTTTATAAAACTTCATCGAAGTTTGAGTTGATAGTTGAAATCCATCCAGCGAGTCCTCCATGATGCTACACTCTCCATCCTCCATTAGCCTGGTTAGCGTTGTTAGCTCCTCCATCTTACTTTGCAGAGTTCCTACGTCCACACAGACCATCTAAAACCTGGACGTAGTCTCCGTGACGTCCACACAGACCATCTAAAACCTGGACGTAGTCTCCGTGATGTCCCCGCAGACTGTCTAAAACCTGGACGTAGTCTCCGTGATGTCCCCGCAGACTGTCTAAAACCTGGACGTAGTCTCCGTGACGTCCACACAGACCATCTAAAACCTGGACGTAGTCTCCGTGATGTCCCCGCAGACTGTCTAAAACCTGGACGTAGTCTCCGTGATGTCCCCGCAGACTGTCTAAAACCTGGACGTCCGTACGCCCCGCAGACTGTCTAAAACCTGACGTAGTCTCCGTGACGTCCCCGCAGACTGTCTAAAACCTGGACGTAGTCTCCGTGACGTCCCCGCAGACTGTCTAAAACCTGGACGTAGTCTCCGTGACGTCCCCGCAGACTGTCTAAAACCTGGACGTAGTCTCTGTGACGTCCCCGCAGACTGTCTAAAACCTGGACGTAGTCTCCGTGACGTCCCCGCAGACTGTCTAAAACCTGGACGTAGTCTCCGTGATGTCCCAGCAGACTGTCTAAAACCTTCTGTAAAGTTTTCATTGTACAGACACTGTGTGTGTGTGTGTGTGTGTGTGTGTGTGTCTGTGTTAAGATGAAGGCTGAATAAGTGGAAATCCCCTCTGTCATGCCTCGACACCGTCAGCCTTTCACCTTTTCTTTAACACTCACGTCAAACTTTCCCTCCATCACAGCTGTTTGACTTACTGTCACGCATGTTTAATCACACACACACACACACACACACACACACATACACGCTCATAAACTTTACGATGTTCTTGTTTTATGTAAATGAGCGGACAGACGGTGTTCAGGATGTGATCAGCTGATAGTGGATCGATGATGGTGTTGTTGGTGTGATGCTGAGCGGCAGCTCTTAGCGCGGTGGTGCAGAGTGGCTAACGACCGACTCTGATGTTAATTGGCTTTATTTGCAGCAATTAAGTTGATTGGGTTGATTAGGGGTTTGATAACGAGTGGCTGGGTTCATTCGTCTCGTTTGGATAAATACTTTGATTAACATTATGAAGCTGTTCAGCCCCGGTGATTCAACACACACTGAGCTGATGATGATTGATGCTAATTACAACACTCGACTGATTGGAGGGTCGAAACCTCGACGAGCGACGAGTGTGAAACAAACTTCAGACGACCAAAGACGGAAACGTTAAAAATGATCCAATTAAATCAGTTTGTTCAATAAAACTTTAACGGAGAAAACGATAACGAAACATGACGCGGCATTAATCTACAAGACCTGTAGATGTTGTTAGTGCTGTGTCATGTTTCAGGTCCTGTAGATGTTGTTGTTAGTGCTGCGTCATGTTTCAGGTCCTGTAGATGTTGGTAGTGCTGCGTCATGTTTCAGGTCCTGTAGATGTTGGTAGTGCTGCGTCATGTTTCAGGTCCTGTAGATGTTGTTGTTAGTGCTGCGTCATGTTTCAGGTCCTGTAGATGTTGTTAGTGCTGTGTCATGTTTCAGGTCCTGTAGATGTTGTTGTTAGTGCTGCGTCATGTTTCAGGTCCTGTAGATGTTGTTAGTGCTGCGTCATGTTTCAGGTCCTGTAGAGTGTTTGTGCCATGTTTCAGGTCCTGTAGATGTTGTTAGTGCTGCCATGTTTCAGGTCCTGGTGTTGTTAGTGCTGCGTCATGTTTCAGGTCCTGTAGATGTTGTTAGTGCTGCGTCATGTTTCAGGTCCTGTAGATGTTGTTAGTGCTGCGTCATGTTTCAGGTCCTGTAGATGTTGGTAGTGCTGCGTCATGTTTCAGGTCCTGGAGATGTTGTTGTTAGTGCTGCGTCATGTTTCAGGTCCTGTAGATGTTGTTGTTAGTGCTGCGTCATGTTTCAGGTCCTGTAGATGTTGTTAGTGCTGCGTCATGTTTCAGGTCCTGTAGATGTTGTTGTTAGTGCTGCGTCATGTTTCAGGTCCTGTAGATGTTGTTGTTAGTGCTGCGTCATGTTTCAGGTCCTGTAGATGTTGTTAGTGCTGCGTCATGTTTCAGGTCCTGTAGATGTTGTTGTTAGTGCTGCGTCATGTTTCAGGTCCTGTAGATGTTGGTAGTGCTGCGTCATGTTTCAGGTCCTGTAGATGTTGGTATTGCTGCGTCATGTTTCAGGTCCTGTAGATGTTGTTGTTAGTGCTGCGTCATGTTTCAGGTCCTGTAGATGTTGTTAGTGCTGCGTCATGTTTCAGGTCCTGTAGATGTTGTTAGTGCTGCGTCATGTTTCAGGTCCTGTAGATGTTGTTAGTGCTGCGTCATGTTTCAGGTCCTGTAGATGTTGGTAGATGGCTGCTCCATGCGGTCAGTAGTGAAAGCTGTAGTAACTCTTCATTAACTCTTCCGTCTCGTTAACTCAGTCGTACATACTGACCTGTGCTCGTTAAACACAACGTACTTCACACTGTGCTCGTTATCAGCTGTGATTGGGGGTTTCCTGGAGGCGTCCATCTTGGATTTCTCACCTGTCCTGATCTCAGGTGCATCACCCCCGGCTCGTTACAGACACACTGATGTCTCATCATCTTTTTTCGAAGCCGTCTGCTCTCTTTCCTTTAATTGAATTTAATAAGCATCACTAACCGCCGCGGCTCACCTGGACTCACCTGTCGGTGTCGGTGGTGTTTTAAACAGTCGGTGCTCTGAGGAGATAAAAAGAAGCGATAATTTGTTTCTGTCAGTCGTGCACCTACATGCCTCCCACCATCTGTTATTTCATTTCAGCCTCTCATTGTGAATATTGAAACATTTCCATGGCAACAGCACCAACATAGAGGCAGGTAGCAGCGACTGGAGGAGGAGGAACGTCTTCAGATGCCTCCATCACATCAGACTTTATGTTTCATCAGTCAGTGAGCTCCATGGTGTTTTTATTACAGACATTCTGCTTTCATCAGTTTGACTCTTAATCAGAGTTTGGAACCAAAAAATCCATCATGAGCTGACCACAGGACCAGAAACACACTGCAGCTGATCACTGGAACCAGAGCTGGTTCTTTGGAGACATTTAAAGTTCCACAAAGAACCTTTGAACAAGAAACATTTCAGCAAAATGAACCAGCAAAGGTTCTCCAAAGAATGTCTCATTAAGGCACCGTAAACTGCTCTAAAGAACACAAACAGGTTCTTTAAGGAACCATTTCTACAAATGGTTCTTCAGAGTGAAGAAACATTTTTAGTTCCACAAAGAACCTTTTAGCCAGACGTTCTTTGAAGAACACAGAGGTGTTTCAGAGAACCATCAAATGTCTCTTAAGGGTCACACAAAGTGCTTTAAAATAAAAGGAACTTTACAGCTGACGAGCCCAAACTGTTGAGTGTGATTTTAGATTTCACAGCTGATGGACGGAGGATTATTTTAATCAGACCACTTGATTCAACATTTTTTTTTTTTTTTTTTTTTACAGTTTTCTGGAGAAAATAACGACGAGCTGCAGCCGTGGCTTCATGTTTGAACTGAGCACCAGGTGAGTCTAACACATGAAGAACGTTCACAGAACGTTTGAGAAGAACAGTCCCCGAAATGAATAAACACAGAACCTTTAAAGAACCTTTGAAAAACCTTTATTTTCTGAGTGTCCAGCAGGTCTCAGTCTAACTGTTCTGACCACCTGAGTATGTTCTGTGGTCACATGATCACATTTTTGTAGTTTATCATTTTTTGTAGTTTCTGTTTTATAAATTTATTTTTCTTTGATGCCTCCACACTGTGTGTGTGTGTGTGTGTGTGTGTGTGTGTGTGTGTGTGTGTTCAGACATAATTATACATAATTATAATTAAACACAGCTGCTGTCACTCAGATGACGATAATTAATTAACGTCACGCGCTCCTTTAAAGTTTTTTGTAAATTTGACATTTCCGGTATTTTTAAAAATAAATCTGTGATCTGATTGGACGTCAGATAAAAACCCCGCGGACTGAAGCGGGAAATAATTCATATGAAACTGTCAGTGAGTGAACGTGAATATTCAGATTAATTAATACTTCATTTAAATAATTAACGGTGTCTGCTCCGTGTCCGCTCTGCAGGCTCCGGAGCTCCGGTGCGGAGGCCTCATCAGTCCGCGGCCGGAGGAGGACCGGGACACCGGGACGGAAGCTAAGCAGCAGCCGAGGATCAGCTGCGACCTGCGGGGGAGTTACAGGTCTGTGAACGGGAGCTCTGAACCCGCAAACACACGCGTCACACCCGCACGGTGATCACGGTGACGTTTAAGAACCGAAACTGAACTCGTTTAATTCAAATTTAAATTAATTTAATTGTTTAAATTCTTCAAAAAGGCCCAAAAGTTTCTGAGTCACTTCGTTTAATTTAAACTTCTTCAGGAGTTCATGAAAATAGAAAAATGAACTTTATTTTCTATAAAACTAAATAATTAATCTGATTTTCATTTTTGTTTTAAAAAATGATTCAAATTTAAATTTTCTTCCTTTCAAATTCAAATTGAATCAAAGTGAAGCTGATTTTTGTTCAACAAAACAAACTGACGTCTAATTTCCTGTTTCCTGTTTCCGTGACATCACTTAAATCATAAATCATGAATCACGTGAACGAAACATTTTGATCTGAATTCATTTTATTTATATTTTTTCAAATCTGAACACAGGAAGTACAAATCTTCTGTCGTTGCTTCCCTCGTCAGAGGAAACGAGTCGTACAGTTAGTGCATTCGATCCTAACGATGAAAAAATAGATCTGAAGAAGAAAGAGAAGAAGAACAGGAAGAGGAAGAAAGAGAGGAGGAAGAGGAAGAAGAAGAACAGGAAGAGGAAGAAGAGGAAGAAAGAAGAAGAAGAGGAAGAAGAAGAAGAGGAAGAACAGGAAGAGGAAGAAGAAGAAGAGGAAGAAGAAGTGCTACATAAGGAGGTGATGAGGTAAATCTGTCCAGGAAGAAGAAACAAACAGATGAACGGATGAAAAACAAGCAAACAAACAAACAGTCACTCGTTATCGTCGTTATTTTCCATATTTACACGTCAGATGCATAGAATACTTTTTCAAATCCAGTTTTTACATAAATACCTACAACTTTTTTGTTTTGCTTCCAAAAAGACAAAAAAACAAAAACAAAAACAAAAAACTACAAACCGTCCAAACTGCTGCAGGATCAGCCGGAGTGCCGCTGAGCAAGGCGCCACGGACGTCAAGCCCCCCATCAAAAACAAATGGAACATTCCTACAGATCTTTCCTCTTTGTTAACGAATCTCGTTAAGCGTGTGCGCTGGCTGACATGTTCCTTCGTTACCACGAACACGCGTGAAGAAAAGTCTGGAAAATCGTCTCAGCTGTTTTTGATTCGGGGCTTTTTTTTTTTTTTTTTTTAGGTTCCTCCGACAGGAAGTGAAGATTTCCACCTTAAAGTTTAAAGTCCACCTTAAAACCATCATCAGTCTGTGACGTTCGACATGTGTTTTATGTTTCCTACATTTCCCAGAATGCCTTTCAACTCGGATGTAGCTGAACAAAAACCTGAACGCATTCCTGAGCTTTTCTGTCCAGAAAACTACATTTCCCATGAGGCTTTGGGTGCACGACATGATATAACGGGACGTTTTCAGGTTTGACGGTCCAATCGAGTCTGATTGTTGCTTTTATCTGTAAAAAAGGCCCCTGAACGCACCGTTAAACCGTCATGAACATGTATGACTGATTTCATTTAATGATTCTGAGCTCGTTAGAGAGTTTCAATCCTCTGAACTACAGACGGAGTCTGTATGTGAAGAACGTCACAGACAGATGAGTAACGTTAAACAAACGTTGATGGTGAACGCTGAACAAACGTTCCCTCTCTCCTGCTGGAGGAAGCTGCGATGTTCGCCGGCGTCCGAGCGGCTCCTCGTTAGTTAATCGTCTTTTTTTAGGGCGCTGGTTAAAGTTTGGCACCAAAATCCACCGATCGAGTGTTCAGTCAGTGAACGCATCATCGCGTAGCCGTCAGTCCAACAGGAAGTGACAGTTTGTTTAAGCTCCTCCTCCTTTGTGGCTGATCAGAGTTTTTTTTTTTTTTCAGGCTTCCTGCTGTTTGCGTGATGCCTTCAGGGACATCCATCAGTCCTCGGGAAGGTAAGATGCCTGTGTGTGTGTGTGTGTGTGTGTGTGTGTCAGTTTAATGGGACATTTTGATTATTTCATCTTTAATTCAAATTAATTTGAGCCGTCATCAAACTGTAAATAAAGATTTGAGGCGCCTGCAAACAGGAAACACCTCTGATGTCATATCCTGTATAATTATTCCGTTTGTTTTGAGAAGTCAAATGTCAAAATAAAAGAGCAGAAATGACTTTTATTTTGAAATGTAGCATTAACTAGCTAACAGTATAATTAGTCAACCAGCAGCCTGACAACCTTTGACTTTTATTTTGTAATCTAGGCCTCTTTTATTTTGTAGCAGTTGAAAGGAAAAATGTCACAGACGTCAAACGATCATTTAATTAACGAAATTATTCGTTAGTTTGATTGTAAACTTTATCGTCGTTTCTGCTCCAATCAGCAAAACATGAATTAAATTAATGAATGAAACATTTCATTCATTAATTCCTCAAATCTTCCAGATTAATCACAGCTCATGTTTCACTTCCTGTCGTCACATCAGAGCTAAAGTTGGCCTCGTGGTGCGTTCAATGTCGGCCTTTCACACACGTTTGAGTGATGAGTTCAGGGACTCTTCTTCTTTATTATTTATTTACAGTAAATGTTTGTAGTTTAACGTCATCAGAATTATTTTTTATTAATTAGTTAATTATTCATTTCTCACAGCAGAGGTCTGTTGGTTCTCAAACTGCGGTCTGCGGCCCATCAGGGGTCGTTTAGTGAACCTGAACTGTCCGTTAGCGACATTAGCTCAGTTAGCCTGTTGCTTTAAACGTGTGAAAAAGGCACCTGAACGCACCAAACAGGTATTGGACTCGACTGTCAGAGTGTGTGTGTTTCTGAGTGTGTGTGTGTGTGTGTTGTGTGTGTGTTGCAGTCTAGTCGTCGCTGATGACGTCCACGTCGTCGCCGCCGCCCGGCTGCTGAGTCGCCGCTCTCCAGCGGTTCACGTGTTGACTTCCCTTCCTCTTCTGCTGAGCTTCAGGTGACTCCTCCTCCAACTTCTGACGCTTGTGCTTCGTCCTGCGGTTCTGAAACCACACCTTCACCTGTACGGACAGACAGACCGGTGAGTTAATACACCTTCACCTGTACGGACAGACAGACCGGTGAGTTAATACACCTTCACCTGTACGGACAGACAGACAGGTGAGTTAATACACCTTCACCTGTACGGACAGACAGACCGGTGAGTTAATACACCTTCACCTGTACGGACAGACAGACCGGTTAATACACCTTCACCTGTACGGACAGACAGACAGGTGAGTTAATACACCTTCACCTGTACGGACAGACAGACAGGTGAGTTAATACACCTTCACCTGTACGGACAGACAGACAGGTGAGTTAATACACCTTCACCTGTACGGACAGACAGACAGGTGTGTGTGTGTGTGTGTGTGTGTGTGTGTGTGTGTTTCATAACAGCTGTTATCATCAGCTTCATGTTCAGAACGTGTACGAGTATCTGATTAATGCAAATGATCTGTCTGATATTCACACAGACACGCCTCCATCATGCAGCAGTACATGTACTGCAGGTACTACACGAACTGTGTACAAATACACTGTAAACATCATGAAGCGTCCCTTTAAACACGTTCATGGACGATCACGCGTCTGTCTGCTGTTACTTCAAAACATCATTTACAAGTATAAATACTCCTGTAGTACTCTGTAGTACTCTTGTAGTACTCTGTAGTACTCTTGTAGTACCCTGTAGTAATCTGTAGTACTCTTGTAGTACTCTGTAGTACTCTTGTAGTACTCTTGTAGTACTCTGTAGTACTCTTGTAGTACCCTGTAGTAATCTGTAGTACTCTTGTAGTACTCTGTAGTACTCTTGTAGTACCCTGTAGTAATCTGTAGTACTCTTGTAGTACTCTGTAGTACTCTTGTAGTACCCTGTAGTACTCCTGTAGTACTCCTGTAGTACTCTGTAGTACTCCTGTAGTACCCTGTAGTACTCCTGTAGTACTCCTGTAGTACTCCTGTAGTACTCTGTAGTACTCCTGTAGTACCCTGTAGTACTCCTGTAGTACTCTGTAGTACTTGTAGTACTCTGTGGTACTCCTGTAGTACTCTGTAGTACTCCTGTAGTACTCTGTAGTACTCCTGTAGTACCCTGTAGTACTCCTGTAGTACTCCTGTAGTACTCCTGTAGTACTTGTAGTACTCTGTGGTACTCCTGTAGTACTCTGTAGTACTCCTGTAGTACCCTGTAGTACTCCTGTAGTACTCCTGTAGTACTCTGTAGTACTTGTAGTACTCCTGTGGTACTCCTGTAGTACTCCTGTAGTACTCTGTAGTACTCTGTAGTACTCTGTAGTACTCCTGTAGTACTCTGTAGTACTCCTGTAGTACTCTGTAGTACTCTGTAGTACTTGTAGTACTCCTGTGGTACTCCTGTAGTACTCCTGTAGTACTCCTGTAGTACTCTGTAGTACTCCTGTAGTACTCTGTAGTACTCCTGTAGTACTCCTGTAGTACTCCTGTAGTACTCTGTAGTACTCTGTAGTACTTGTAGTACTCCTGTGGTACTCCTGTAGTACTCCTGTAGTACTCTGTAGTACTCTGTAGTACTCCTGTAGTACTCCTGTAGTACTTGTAGTACTCGTAGTACTCCTGTGGTACTCCTGTAGTACTCCTGTAGTACTCTGTAGTACTCTGTAGTACTCTGTAGTACTCCTGTAGTACTCTGTAGTACTCTGTAGTACTCCTGTAGTACTCCTGTAGTACTCCTGTAGTACTTGTAGTACTCTGTAGTACTCCTGTAGTACTCCTGTAGTACTCCTGTAGTACTCTGTAGTACTCTGTAGTACTCCTGTAGTACTCCTGTAGTACTTGTAGTACTCGTAGTACTCCTGTGGTACTCCTGTAGTACCCTGTAGTACTCTTGTAGTACTCTGTAGTACTCCTGTAGTACCCTGTAGTACTCTGTAGTACTCCTGTAGTACTCCTGTAGTACTCCTGTAGTACTCTGTAGTACTCCTGTAGTACTCTGTAGTACTCCTGTAGTACTCTGTAGTACTCCTAGTACTCCTGTAGTACTCTGTAGTACTCCTGTAGTACTCCTGTAGTACTCCTGTAGTACTCTGTAGTGCTGTCAGTACTGACACTGCGTGTTGTGCGTGGCTGTGATTTCATGTTCTCTCACTGAAGCTCTGAACTGTTTGAACACGTCTGACTCGTGTTGCTCAATCTGTCACCGCGCTGACCTCGGATCAGATTCAGTGACACGTTTAAAAACTACAAATCAAACTTCATCATCGACTCACAGACAGTTATGATGTAAGTAAAACTTATTACATATTATCACTGACTCGTTGACGTGTTAACAGCATTTTAGCGTGTTCAAGAAGTTTGGGGTTTTTTTAAATATAAATGATCATAAAATAAAAATATTTAAAGTCCCACAAACGTCTTCACACTGCAGACAGTTTTTATGTTTTTTCATGTATTAAAATTTATTTTAGAAAGTTTAGTTTGAACTGTAACATCAACCTTTACGTTAAATGTGACTCAGCAGAATCATTTGTTGCTCTGTCTGTAGAAGTCGAGTCATCGTTTTTTGGAGTTCTGCAGAAGCTCGTTAACGTCCAACGATTGCAAAATCTCTAATTCACGTCTGATTAACGAGCGCTGATTGACGAGCTTCGCTCTGTGAGATGAGCTCATAAATAATCAAAGATGATTCACGGCGGCTCGCTGGCGTCGGGCTCGTATCGCCGTGACGACCTGAAGACAAACGCTGTCAATCATCCGTGAGAAAAGACAGAGGGAGCGTGACTAACCGACGACTCACTTCCTCTGACGAGGATCCACGCCAGAAAACTGACGACTGATCAGAGTCTGATCTCAGATCAGCTTCCAGTCTCTAAGATTGTCTGACAGATCGACCTCAGATCAGACTGAAAACTGATCACAGATCAGATTATCAGACAAAGTTTGTTTTATTGACGTTCTGTGACAGATTTTATGAACATTTATTCATATTTTCTAGTTTTTGATTCAAAGTTGTTTGTTGTTTTTAATTAATTCATCCTTTCAAATCTAGATTTTAGATAATGATGCTGAATATTATAAAAATAATTATAAAAAGAATTCATAATATTTGGAGAATTTTAGATTTTTTATAAGTTCATTCAATTTTAATTTAATAATAAACAATAAAATACATAATAATAAATAAAACAAATGTGTTTTGTTTGACTTTCATTCGTTCAGATATTCTGGAAAAATTAAACCGTTTTGTTTCATTGGTTCATATTTTCTGGAGCGACATGATTCATCCATTGGTCCACATGTACTGAGAGAACCTGTCACGTCTTCATGTCTTCATAGATCATCTGTATTTTTATTAATTATGTTTTTCACACTTTTGATTCATTCGTTCACATTTTGTTTTTTGTTCAGACTTTTTAGATTTTTACGTTAAAAACATGAAAACATGACTGTCCTCTCTCCTCCTCAGTTTCCCATCATGCCCTGGGTTTCCCATCATGCCTACCTGCGTCTCGGTCAGACACAGTCCACTGGCGAGCTGTTTCCTCTCGGCTCCGACCACGTAGTGGTTCTTCTCGAAGGCTCGCTCCAGTCGGAGCAGCTGAGACGGGGAGAACGCTGTCCGGATCCGTTTGGGTTTCCTGGAGAACGGACCATGAAGGAGGAGGTTCTCTGGACTGCTGTCCTCTGCTGAACACGGACAGAACACGGAAGAGAACACGGAACAGAACACGGACAGAACACAGGGGTTAACAGCAGAACCTGCAGAGTCCATCAGAGTTCATAAAGAAGATGAACTGGTTTCAGTTTGACAGAAAAAATTTGAATGAAGACAAAAAGAAGATAAACGTGTGTGTGTGTGTGTGTGTGTGTTTGCTCTGGGATTATCTGCTTAATCTCATCAAACACGTCGTGTGTGTGTGTGTGTGTTTGCTGTTTACATTCAGACCGCAGACCGACGAGTGACTCAGCGTTTCACCGCCGCATCATCGTTACCACAGAGTGATGTCATCAAAAACAAACATGAAAGTTATTTAAAATTAGTTTAATGTTTTTATGATTTTTTTCAATCAAATCAGTTGCAGAAAAATTAAACAAATGAATTATTTATGATTTTATTAATTATTAATTTTTCACATGATTTTAATTTTCAGCTTTTTGTTGTTAGATTCTCGTTAACGTCGACTGAAGCAGAAACTTTAAAGTTTAAAATGAACCAACACATTTAAATTTATTCATTTATTTATTTATTTTTTGTTCATTTTTTAAAATTATTTATTTTTTCATTATCTATTTTCTATTATTCATTTTTCTTATTTTATAAGTTTTAAACTCTGAAGTCTTTTACTGAAGAAACGTTTAAAAACTGGACAAACACAGAAATGAAGAAACACGACTCAGCTGACAGACGTGAAGTCCGACCAATCAGTCGTCTGTATGTTAATAAGAAATGCTAATTATTAATTAAACTAATTATGAAGTCAGGTGACACGTGGTGCCTTCAAGGACACAAAAAGAAAACAAAAACTCTGCATGAGTGCTGATGTGTTATTGTAGTTTAAGATGAATAAAGTTTATTTGATTTTCATCAGGTTTATTGAGATGAGAACTGTTTGCCTCGTCGATCTATATTTCGTGCAGCATCGTGTCTGAGATGTTTCAGACTGGCGGAGTGACACGAGGTCATTAAAGCCAAATTATTATTATTAAACTTTTCTTCGTCGTTTCATTGATGAAAATATTCTGAAAACGTTTGTTGAAGTCTGTCAAATGTTTTTGAAACGTTCAGTTTGTAAATGAGTCGATTAAAGTTTCAAACAGACGTCATAAATAAATTTTGTCCGTTGAGGTTCGTCTGATTTTCTTTGAGCGGTTTGTCGCGTTTAAAAAAAAGAAGCTAATTTGTTTATCAGACGTGATGTCGTGAGTTCGAGTCCGACGTGTCGGTGAAAGTGACGTTGACTTTGTCTTTGTGTTCCCGCCTCAAACCGACGTTTCAGCACGAGCTTTTATTTTTCTGACCATTTATTAAAATCTCACGTAAATGTTTCAAAAATCTATTTTACATAAAAACAAATTCACGCTCGACTTCTTCAACCGCTGCAGCTCGGCTGAAAGGAGCCGCCGCCGACACGCCGCACGCAAAACAGTCGGTTTGCTTGTGTCGGCTCGAAGGTGGCGAGCAGGACAATGATGGCGTGCAGGAAGCAGGCGCGCGCTAACGTTAGCGTCTCTGAAGTCACATTGATATGCAAACGCACCGCGTGCCGTGACTCATGGAGCGTTCAGGGCGTCTCGGTTTGCAAATGTGACGGTTGAAAACAACCCGAGATGACGCTTCAACGAGACGACGGCGGACAACAAATCCAAACGCTCCAACAGGAAACCACGAGAAGCTTCAGCCGACGAGACGAAACTTTCTGAAACTTTCTGAAGATCAAACGTCAGGAAGCAACGAAACTTTTCTGCAAAAACAGATTTCTGTTTGCAGATCGTGACGATCTTCAATGTGACGAGTTAACATGAAACTTCCTGTTGGAAGTCTCTCAGGACTTTTATTTTGAAAGGTTTAGCAGTTTTAACAGCAGCAGGTGACAACAGGAAGTCCTCCCTCACACTCCGGACAACGACCACAGAAGAAGAAGAAACTTGTCTGTGTCCCGCCAACGACAGATTCAGAGATTTAAACTTAAAATTCACCTGAACACTGTACACGATGACATCACAAAGTTTCACTGACTGTGTCGAGTGTTTCCACATTCAGGATCAACGTTACGCTAACGTGGAGAAAACATTAAAATAACGTTCAAACTAAACTGACTTTGTTTGTCTGATCACGTCTTTTTTTAATAAAGTTACAAACTGAAACTGAAAAAACACCAAAAGAAAACAGACGAGGAGACGAGGACATGAGGAGACGAGGAGGTTAGGACATACTTCCTGTCAGTGGACTCACTGACAAACAGCTTCAGCTGCTGTGATGACAGACGAAAGAGAAGAAGAAGAATGTAAACAGAAGCAGGTGATGACACAACACGGATTATGAAACTCATCTGTCAATCAAACTCACTGCAGCCTGCTAACGATGCTAACGCTGCTAACGCTGCTAACGCTGCTTTAATGTGTCTGAAACAAACTGTAGAAGAAGAACTGGGCTGTTAGCATTAGCAGCACTGGCAGCCAGTTCTTCTTCTACTGTGTACACATGTACACATTAAATGCATCATTTCCTGAACTCCAACATGCACGACTGACAAGAGAAGAAGAAGAAGAGAAGGAGGAGACGAGGAGGAGGAGACAAGGAAGCCAAAATAAAAAGTGAAAAGGTATTTGTAGTTTTTCTGCAACCGAGAAATCTACAAACAACAGAAGAAGAAGGCTGGAGGACTAAACATCCTGCATTTTAACTGTCAGAGAAGAAGAAGAAGAAGAAGAGGACTGTGGTGTAAACAAAGTGATGCAACATGGGAAAAAAACATCATGGGAAATTTGAGCTGACGTTGAAACGTCACTCACAGGATGAATATTTATTATGAAATTATTATTTTAACTGAATGTTTGTTTGTCTGTGATGAACTTTAACTTGTAAAGAGAAGAAGGAGGGCGAGGAGGAGGAGGAGGAGGAGGAGGAGGAGGAGGGCGAGGAGGAGGGCGAGGAGGAGGGCGAGGAGGAGGAGGACGAGGAGGAGGAGGAGGAGGAGGAGGAGGAGGAGGAGGAGGAGGAGGAGGAGGAGAAAACTGAACGTTGACGTTAACAAAACAAAAAGAGAAAATGTTGAAAATATTTCCTGTCAGATAAAAAAAGAGAATAAAGAATAAAGAGGAGGCAGATGGCACATCAGGTTCCCCTGGCACTGACAACAAGTCCAGACCTGTTAGAGTGTGTGTGTGTGTGTGTGTGTGTGTGTGTGTGTGTGTCCGTGCGTGCGTGTGTGTGTGTGTGTGTGTGTCAGCATGTTTCCGCGAAGATGAGTAGAAACAATCAGGACAAGAAAAACAAAAAGACGAAAATTTGATTTTTAACAAACGAAGCTGCTCAAATGTAACTGAGTATTCCTACTTGATTACTTTAAATGAGGATATATAATATATAATAATAATATATAATATAATCTATACAAGTGCATCTCAAAGCCACGCCCCCTTTTTTCTCTCTGCTCCAATCACAGCTGAGCAAGCCTCGGTCAACTTCCTCCTTTCCCAGAAAGGGCTAGCTTAACTGAGCAAGCCTCAGTTAAGCTAGCCCTTTGAGTTAAGAGTTTAAACTTTTTTCAGTGTTTTTGAACATTTTTAGACTTACAAAATTCTCAAAATCTGTAAAATTATATTTTTAATATTTTGAACATTTTAAACCTTTTTCCAGCGTTTTAACATTTTTAGACTTACAAAATTCACAATTTAAAAAAAAAAAATATTTTGAATATTTTTAACTTTTTTAAAACGTTCATTCAATTGTTTTTTTTTATTTTGAAAATTTTGAAAAAGTCTAAAATTTTCCCCAAAAAATTGAATATTTAAATTTAATAAACATTTTAAACGTTTTTTCAGCGTTTTTGAACATTTTTAGACTTAAAAAAATTCACAATTCACAATTTTCTCTCTCTATATATTTAAATGAATATTTAAAACTTTTATTAACATGTTTTTGAACATTTTAGAATTACAAAATTGTCAAATTTTTTCAAAAAAAATCTTTTTGAATATTTTGAACATTTTTAACTTTTTTCAGTGTTTTTGAACATTTTTAGACTTACAAAATTCACAATTTTCAAATATATATATATATATATATATTGATATTAGTGCTGTCAAAAATATCGCGTTATTAACGCGTTAACGCAAAACAATTTTAACGGCGTTAATTTTTTTATCGCGAGATTAACGCTCTTTGTGACCTAGTGAACTTGTAGTTTTTTCAGAAGCTGTGGCCACTGCTAGTAACGTTAGAAAAACTACAGGATCCAGCTGTAAACCGGAAGCAAAACAATAAGCGCGCCCCACGCTACCGTATTGTGTGGATGTCGAGCACGAGATGCTGAAATGGACGCTGCTAACAAAATTATGAATGGAAAAGTTCGTTAGATAAAAGTTATCTGTGTGTATTGTCGGTGTGAACTGAGTTATCATCGTAGCACATCCAGTCTGAAATACCACTTGATGGCCAAACACACCGGCAATTCAAATTCTCCGCCTCCTCCGCGTCATAACCAGGCGACAATGGATGGATTTATTTTGTATCACCCTGTTTTGAAGGTTGTTGAGGGGGGCTGTTTTTGTGACTAGGTATTTATTTTTTTGTCATCTGTTTATTGATAGTGTTGCTTTGTTTGAGATTTTGCTTCAGACGTGAATGGCTGTAACACTACATGTTGTTGTTGCGGTTTGCAATAAAAAAACATTTGCACAAAGCAAGCCTATCCACTTTTCCATGTTGATAAGAGTATTAAAATGATAATTCAAGGGACATTTAGAATAGATAAAAATGTGCGATTAATTTGCGATTAATCGCGAGTTAACTATGACATTCATGAGATTAATCACGATTAAATATTTTAATCGATTGACAGCACTAATTGATATATATATATATTTAAAACTTTTTTTCAGCGTTTCTGAACATTTTAGAATTACAAAAAATTCTCAAAATCTTCAAAAAAAAAAAAATCTTTTGAAAAATTTTGAAATATTTAGAACATTTTTGAACATTTTTAGACTTACAAAATTCTCAAATTTTTCAAAAAAAAAAAATATTTTGAACATTTTAAACGTTTTTTCAGCGTTTCTGAACATTTTTAGACTTACAAAAAATTCTCAAAATCTTCAAAAAAAAAAAATCTTTTTGAAAAATTTTGAAATATTTAGAACATTTTTGAACATTTTTAGACTTACAAAATTGCTGCCATGGCACTGGAAGTGCCACTGCTTGCTGCCGCTGCCCCGAATTGAGCTAGCCCGTTCTCAACATTGTTTACATTTTGTGAGTCTAAAAATGTTCAAAAATGTTTACAAAAAAAAGTTTTAAATGTTCAAAATATTAAAACTTTTTGAACATTTAAATATTTTAAGACACTTTGGCAGCTGCCTCTGACGGATGGATCTACTTTTATTGTCTATCTGAACTCTGATACTACCTTTGTTTATTTCATGAAGCAGCTTCTAAATCTGAGTCTGACTGAAACTTAAAATAGAAACATGAAGAAGTTTCATTTGGGAGAGAGAGAGTCAATGACAATGAGCGAGCGCCGGCTTCGATAAAGCTGCTTGATTAAAGAATGTTGACTATTAAGTTTTATAAACTAAAGCTGGATTCAGACAGGATCGGAGCCCGACGTCACGCTCTGCAAGCCAATCAAAAACCGGCAGCCAGACCAGAAGACCCACAGGAAGAAAAACCTCGTTCACCGTGTAGCGTAAACATTCAGCTTTCAGCAACCACGGAGGAGACTGATTGACTAATAACTAATAAGCAAACACACACAGATGTGACTGTAGCAATTTATGTAGATTAGCTCGCTCGCTAACTACTTTGTTCTAATTAGCGGACAAGCTAACGTAGCTAGCAGTGTTGGCAGGTTTGAGTTGATTGACAGCGTGAATCTGTGAATCCGTCCTCAAAGCTCAAAATGTGACATTAAAGGTGAGTTCAGCCTGAATATAAAGTGATGCATGATGGGTAAAAAGCCTGAAGTGACCTGCTCAATAGATATTTTCACAATAAAAGCTCAGCACAAACAGGAAGCCACAACAAACTTTAGCTGCTGATGAAGATCATGTGACGTGACTAAAAGCTCCAGAACAGCGAAATGACCTCTGACACACCTGAACCCGTCACACCTGATCACAAACAGAGAGGTGAGTGCAGGCTGTCAGGAGGAGGCGGAGTTAACAGACAGGTAAAGACTTCATTTATTCTGCGTATCAAAGCCTCTGAGCACAAAATGTGGATAAATCCACCGCTGAAAGTAGTCCCCAAACAAACGCACCACTTCCTGTTTGTTTGATAAAAAGTGCAGCGAGCCGCTGAACGACAAACTTTAAAACTTTAATCAGCGTCAAAGAAAACTTTAGATTATATTTAGATCATTAACCAATCAGAGCAGAGCGCCGCAGACAGGAAGTCAGACGGGAAACGTGTTTTTGTTTCCCCGCTGTGATGTCACTGAGTTTGTTTCACCTGCTGAAGGATTCATGACATCACGAGTTTAGAGCCAATCACAGCTCAGAACACGGCGTGCGTAATTGAAGCCTCCGAAACGTGTTTACAGATTTTAAAAACACGTCATGTTTCTAATTTTACGGTAAAAGGATGTTAAAGTTGATTTTCAGGTTGTACATTTAACATTGTTTTATTTGATATATTACCATCAAAATTAAGTTATTTAAATTTTACAGTAAAACACTGTAAAATTTCACGGCAAACCTTCATTTTATGCAACATTCAAACGATATCTTCACGTTAATTAAACGACAAAATGTTTCTTTTGATGGTTTTGTCCTTTAATTAACGTGAAGATATCGTTTGAATGTTGCATAAAATGAAGGTTTGCCGTGAAATATTAGAAAAATTGAGAACCACAGCAGAACTTCTTCTAATATTACAGTAAAATCACGTTTGTACTTTTGATTTCACGTTTAAGGTTTGTGTTTTATTTCATGTTACTGTATAAATCTGTCAAAATAAACAGTTTTACTGTTTTATTTACATAAAAATACGTCTGACTAACGACAAATATAAGTACATAAACAGTGTTTTACTGTGAATTAACAGTCTGACATTTAAAATACTTCAAATGCTGCATGAAGGTTTTACTGTGAAACATGAAGCGTGTTTTTAATCGACTTCATGACGACACTGATCAGGTTTGGAGACGCTGAGACGAGACAAAAGACGTTAAACTGATTTAAATAAATGAAATGATAATTAACGTAATGAAGCGTGAACATTAACGCTGATTTCAAATCAGAGAAACATTTTTATCATGAAGAGATTCAGACGATCATCATCGAGTTTATTAAACAGATTTTCTTTGAACGAGGCGAAACGTTTCAATTTAAACAAAAACATGACGACGACCTTTAATCTGTGTGTGTGTGTGTGTGTGTGTGTGTGTGTGTGTGTGTGTGAGAGAGACTTCCTGCTGAGACTCTCTAACGAAGCTCTGAGGCCTCGTTTGGGTCAACAGCCACAGATTTACAAACAGGAAGTTACTGTAACGTTTGACAAACGCTGTAAAAACGTTATTAGAACCTCCTATGAGGACACACACCGAGGTTATAACGAGCTTTAGTGTTAATTAATGTGACTCTGAGTGTTCTAATGTTCACAAGCTCAGATAAACTATAAAATCATTTTAAAGATTTACTAAGTTAAAAATCATAAAAATCATTTTTAGTTTGTTTTTATTGAAGTCAGATTTTGATTTTTGATTTTCAGCTGAAATTTTATTTTATTTAATTGAAAGATTTAAAAATGTCAATAAAGATTTTTTTAAAAGTCGTCTTTGTTTCTCTCGACTCTTCTCTCGTTTGACTCTGTGATGTTTGTGTGACTCTAATAATTAATTATTAATAATAATCAGCTGATGATGTTTTGTAGTCAGTTTAAATCAGCTGACTGACAGCTGCTGTTCAGACTTCAGTGTCGATAAAGTTTGTTTGAACTGAATCTTTGTTTTAATAATAAAGTTTAATAAAAGTTTCAAACATGTTTTAATAAAATAATAATCAAACACTTTGAACTGTTTCTAATAAAGATGATTGATATTTTAGATTTATAGATTTTTGATCAGAGAAGATTCAAATCAAACAGAAACACTTTATTTATACAGTTATTATTTTTATTATAATTCATTATTCAGATTTTTGTTTTTTAATTCTAAAAATGATTCAAACTTTTTTTTTCATTTAAACTTTATTTTCATTTTTATTTTGTAAAAAAATGTTGATTTTAATTTTTTATCTGAATAAAATAAAAATAAAGTTTTTTGTTTTTGAATCTCATTATTTTTATTTTATTAAAATATTTGAATGATTTCTGATGAAACTCAAACTGAAGATCAATTTATTTATTAATTAAATATTATTTATGATCAGAAACATGAAGATGATGAAGATGTTCAGGCCGCTGCTTCATCACGTGACAATAAAAACAATCAATAATCAATAATCATCTTTTTTCTTTGATCAGCTGAAAAATTAATCAGTGAATCAGATTTAAATTAAAACTTTATTTAAAACATTTAAAGAAAATGAAGTTTAACTTTAATATTTAATATTTGATGTTTATTTAAACTCAAACTGACTTCATGTGATTTTTATTCTGTTTAAACTAAATTTGCATTAAAACGAGTTTATTTTGATTATTTCTTTAATTCTCAAACAAAAACTTGAATTTAAAATAACATTTATATTTTAAACTGTCAAAATGTTTCTGTTTAATTTAATTAAAATGTTTGAAGATTTCAGTTAAAGAAAATATTCAAATATATTTTATTATTATAAAGAAACAAACTGGATTTATCCTGACGAGGCCTCAAAATGTTTTTCATTTGTTACAAACAGGATGAATTATTGTTGATTATTATTGATTCTGACTGAAGGTTAAAGGTCGAGATGAAGAAGAGAAGAAGATTTTAATGTGATGACACAAAATATTAATAATTTTAAATATTTTAAACTGAAGGAGAAAAAACATGAATCTGATTTTCTGACAGAAAACGTCATAAAAATCTAATCAAATCATTTGTTGATGAATTAATTTATGTTACAATAATTTAAAGATTCTTTTTGATGTTTTTTTTCCTCATAAATTTAGTTTTTATCTGATTTTTGAATCAAATCATTAAAACATGAAATAAATCACGGATCAGAACCAGAACCTCCCTCTGTCCCTCCCGTCCTCACCTTGGAAGCGGTGTCCCAGGTACCGGCTCCGCAGCACCCACGGGTAGAAGCTGAGCGCGTCCCGGTGCTGCGGGCTGAAGAAGCTCTGCGGGGGGATCTGCAGCGGGTGCAGCGGCAGCCCGCCGGGGCTCTGCGTGTGCGGCCCGGGCTCCTGGAGCACCAAATCCGGCCCGGCCGAGTACAAAGTCCTCCCGCTGCTGCCCTGGAAGCAGGAGCCGAAGACCCCTGCAGCAGCAGCGGCGGCGGGATGCAGGGACTCCGGGAACCTGAGCGCCGTGGGCCGGATGGGCTCATCCCCGGAGCCGCCTCCTCCTCCTCCTCCTCCGCCGCCGCCGCCGCCGCCGCCGCCGTGGCTGATCGCCTCCTTCCCGACCAGAGACTCGATGGTGAAGCACTTCTTGTTATTGCTGTGCTGGAACATTGTGATGAGGAAGAGGATGAAGATGTGAGCAGATCGGGTCCAGTCGGTCCGGTTCGGTCCTGTCCTCGGACTCTCAGATGCGCAGCTTCCCCCGGAGATCCATAACTCTCCACAACAGTCCTCCCGTGCGTAAAAGCCGCGCGCACTCCCTGATTGCTGCACCTGGAAGCGGCTGAACTTTCCTCTCACCTGTGTGCGGGGCGGTGTCTCTCTCGCTCTCCGTAAAACAAGAAAAATCCCGCAAAGTCCCGCAAAGTGTCCGGTCAAAGTGCAGCGGGTCCTCCGAGCAGCAGCAGCCGGGTTCGAGCGCACAGAGGCGGGCAGCGGGGCTCTGATCAGTCGGTGTTTCCTCACTCCTCCTGCCGCCTCATGCGGGAGTCTGAGCCGGGAGAGTCTGTCAGTCAACAGGCTGCGGAGCTCACAGATACCTGCCCTGCCCTCCCCGACAGAGGTGCGCTGAGCATGCGCAGAGGAGACCACTCCGACAGCCATTTTGTTGATTTGAGTAGATGACGGAGAGGAAGAGGAGGATGATGGGACAGTGAGTGACAGGATGAAGGTGATGATGATGGAGAACTTCAGTGATGGAAAGTAATTAAATTTACTGAAGTAACTAAGTACTTCAAGTATTTCTACTTTCATTAGCTTCAGTGACAAAATATCAAAAAATATTCAGAGAAAGTTTTTGAACTTTTCTCCATCACTGAATATTAATGAGTCATTAGTGACGTCACAGAGTTCAAACAGATTAATATTCATTAAGTTTGTCAACAAATCACTTTAAAGGAGCCTGACACATTATTATTATTAATAATAATAATAATAATAATAATAATAATAATAATAATTAATATTAATACATTAAAATAATAATAACAAGTCAAAGTTTGTGAATAATGAATGAATAATTATGAATAATTAAAATCCTCCTCATTATTTATTCGTGATTTGTTTCTTCAGTCAAGTGTTCATGTTCTTCATCACGGCTGTTCAAACTGAGGCCCACGGGCCGAACACGACCGGCTGTGAGGTTTGATTTGGTCCAACAGAAGTTTGAACTTAAAAATAATTAAAATAATTTAAAACATTTAAATATGAAGTTTCTCTAATTATAAATTATTTATCAGGATCTGAGCAGGAAGTCCTTAAAAGTAAGTTTCTCTGCTGTGTGTCATTATGTCACATGATCTGTGTTTGGAGCCGATGATGACGTCTGATGAAGATTTCAACATGAAACACGCGTCGCAAAATTCATTCATTTGACCACTGAAGGGGTCTAAACATTCAAATCAACGTTAAACTAACGTTAAATCAACATTAACGTTATATTGTATTGAGCTGATGGACGTAACGTTTACGTGTCAATAAATAAATAAAGTTATTGTCTGAAACTTTTTAGTTTTTATATTTTTCTTGTTTGACAAAAATGTCACTTTACCTTAAAATACTTTTTATATCATGCCACTTACCTCAAGTACTTGTTTTGCACACTGTTGTTTGTTTCTGTTTATTGTGTAGGTCATAACACACTTCTGTCTGTTCGTTGTGTTGTTGCCCTTTTTCTACTTTAATTTCTGTAGTGTGTACTACACTTTTTTCTTTGCTGCTGTGATAAGTAAATTTCCCCGCTGTGGGATGAATAAAGTATATAATCTAATCTAATCTGAAGTTTTTGCTGGTTTCAAAATATTTTTCAGTTATTTTAATTATTGATTTTATTTATTTCATTAATCAATGAATCAGTTTCAAATATAAATAAAACTGATCTGAAACTTTAATATTTATGTTTGTTTAAAAAAGAAACTTTAACTGTGTGTGTGTGTGTGTGTGTGTGTGTGTGTGTGTAAGTGACAGGTCAATTGACACAGAACAACACAGTTGACCCCGCGGGTCAAAGGTCAAAGGAAACACAGAAAGATGACAAATCACCTGATAACACAACGACACACACACACACACACACACACACATATATATAAATATATACAGTTTGAAGGTGAACGATGTCAGAAATATTGAGGACAGATTTTAATAAAACTGTTTTAATCTGCAGTGAATCGCGGACACGTTACCACACCGAGTTTTAATCAGTCAGACGTTCGTTAATGAGTTCACAGCATGTAAACACGACGACGTTCAAACATTTCATCAGTCAGCTTCAGGTCATTTAACTTCCAACACATAAATTAACAAGAAAAAACATTTTTAGTCTCCGTCGACTCGAGTCAGACGGAACGTTAGCTTGTCTGTAGCGGCTAGCTTGATTTTACTCACATTTTATTCACACATAATGAAGACCCTGGAGAGACTCATCCTGGATCAGCTCCGGCCCATGGTGAGACCACTACTAGACCCCCTCCAGTTCGCCTACCAGCCCCGACTAGGAGTTGAGGATGCCATCATCTACCTGCTCAACCGTGTCTACGCTCACTTGGACAAGCCGGCGAGCACTGTGAGAGTCATGTTTTTTGACTTCTCCAGTGCATTCAACACCATCAGGCCAGCTCTACTGAGTGAGAAACTGACAGCAATGCGGGTGGAGCCCCCCCCTTGTGTCCTGGATTGTGGATTACCTGACTGGCAGACCACAGTATGTGCGCCTGCAGCACTGTACGTCAGACAGACTGATCAGCAACACTGGGGCACCGCAGGGGACTGTCCTCTCTCCCTTCCTCTTCACCCTGTACACCACGGACTTCAGCTACTGCACAGAGACCTGCCATCTTCAGAAGTTTTCTGACGACTCTGCAGTAGTTGGACTTATCAGTAAGGGTGAGGAGACTGAGTACAGGGGTGTGGTGGACAACTTTGTCACGTGGTGTGAGCAGAACCATCTGCAGCTCAACGTGGGAAAAACTAAAGAACTGGTGGTGGACCTGAGGAGGACCAGGGCTCCAGTGACCCCTATCTCCATCCGTGGGGTTAACGTGGACTTAGTGGAGGATTACAAGTACTTAGGGGTGTACTTGGACAATAAACTGGACTGGACTAAAAACACAGACGCACTCTACAGGAAGGGTCAAAGCCGTCTCTATTTTCTGAGGCGGCTGAGGTCCTTCAACATCTGCCGGACAATGCTGCGGATGTTTCACGAGTCTGTGGTGGCCAGTGCCATTCTCTACGCTGTGGCGTGCTGGGGCAGCAGACTGAAGGTGCGGGACGCCAACAGACTTAACAAACTCATCCGCAAAGCCAGCCATGTTGTTGGAGAGGAGCTTGACTCCCTGACAGCAGTGTCAGAGAGAAGGATGTTGTCCAGGATTAGGTCCATACTGGACAACTCTCTCCATCCTCTCCATGACGTGCTGACCAGCCACAGAAGCACATTCAGCCAGAGACTCATTCCACCACGCTGCACCACAGAGCGCCACAGGAAATCATTCCTGCCTGTGGCCATTAAACTGTACAATCCTTCTGTACAATAAACCAGCTCACTATGGCCTGTACAATGAAGCAGCTTACTTCTAAAAGCAGCTTATTTCTAGGTGCAATATCACCTCAACAGAGACTTATTTATTGTATATTGTATATTCTTCTGTATATATTGTTAAGATGGGGGGAGGGGGAGGGGGAAATTTTTGAGGTTTATTTTTATAGTTTTTAACTTTGTAATTCTGGTTATATTTAACTTTGTAATTTTTGTAATATTTAAATTGTAATTTATCTTTGTCTCCTATTTTAAGTTGTTGTATTGTATTATTCTGGCTGCTATAATATTCTTTACCTTTGTACACTGGAGCGCTGTGACGAAAGAATTTCCCGCAAGGGATTAATAAAGTATATTCTATTCTATTCTATTCTATTTAGCCTCAAAGTGTTCGTAGTCGCTGTAAAACTCTCTGAAGCTTCCTGTTCCTGATTCACGCTGATTCTTGTTACCATGGTGCTAACTGTTAGCAGAGTCTAATGCTAACAGTACAGCTGACGCTCGTGACACTTCTTCACCGTGTCCTCGTAGAGCTTCGTTTCGTTAGCTAGTGAAGCTGTTAGTGCTGCGTGTCATTAATCTATAGACAGATGTCCCGAACTCGAACAAAGTGTCACAGCAGGCGTCACAACACCTCAGCCTTTACAGAGGTGGAGGTGGACGTAGACAATCCTTTAATCATCGTACTCCAACCTTATTACAACCTGAACCAAACTTCAACCAAACCAAACCTGAAGCAGGTGGAGGCTCAGTCAGCCTCAGTCGATGGGAAAGATGGAGACCTGAAGCTGACACTGATGTTTGCTTTAGGGCTAATCATTTTATCATTTATTGATACATTTCTGTGATATTCATGTTTTTCTCCGTCTGTTTGGACGCTAAACTCACGTTAAACTTCTCTGCACGTTTAAAGAAACACGAAGCGTCACGTGTCGTCTACGTGACGAGCTGAGCATGTTTCTCTTTGTTCGTGTTTAAAGTCAGAAATGTTGCATTTTATTCTGAAAGATCTTGAACAAAAAAACACGTCGCGTCTCGTCTTTGTGCCTCCGTCACCTCTCGGTCTCGTTGACGTCTCGATTCGACCCGCGCGGCCTCGGACTCGGACCTTCACGTGCAGCTTCTGGACCTGGAGGACAAATGCCAGCCCATTCAGGAGCCTCTAATTGTGGCCTGGGACGCTCCACAAAGCCCCCCTGCCTCCACCTTCAATGGGCTGCCCTGCGGAGGCCCGTGTGAACCACAGAGCCTCTTTCTCCTCCCCATCCTGCCTCAGTATGTCGGCCCCCCTCCGGTCCTCCTCCACATGTTAATTAATCGGCCTCGCTGGCAGATTTGGACCCCGCTCGGCTCTGATTGAAGGCGGCCATTAGCATCTATTAATTCTGCCTCTGGCGTTTTATCGCCGCTCTGAAAGGAGGAATTAAGTGGTGTGAGTTATTGTGAGTGTCCGCGGGTGTGAGGCTGAGTTAAAATGTGATTATTGTCCCGCAGCCTGGAGCCAGCTAACTGCTGCTAAGCCCTCTTAACGTGAAGAGGCGACTCGTCTCATTAGAGCCCAACAAGGCGACGATACGAACAGGAAATAACTGCAGAGTTCTTTATTCCACGTCTCCGTATGTCCCGCCTCAAAGGGCCGCTTCAAAATGTCAAGTGGACGAGGGGGGTTAGCGACGCGGCTAAACGGCCACAGTGACGATACGACGGTCTGAAGATCACAGTTAATTGGGCGACGAGGAGCAGCTGCACGGAGGTCAAACACGGCCGCCGCTTGGCGACGGTTCTCGTTCCACGTTTTGTTTGAAGGTTCTACTCTCGAGAAGAAGAACCAGTTCACAGACAAACTGTGGAGAAAATCATCATTCAATAAACTGATATTAACATCGAGGATTCATCACACCTGAGCAACACAGAGGTTACGTCTGCTCGTAAATATTAGCATTCGTTACGTTAGCATCCGTACGTAACGTTAGCGTTAAAATCACTAAAATACACAGCAGGTGTTTTGTCATGTTAACACGCTCACGGTTAGCATGTAACGTGTTTCCAATGTTACACACAGAACAACAACTAATACAAACAACTTAACTAATTAATTACCATTAGCACGTTAGCATCCAGCACACATTACAGCTCAAATTCAGTTCCACTCACAAATTAAATTAGTGTTTTAAAAGTTTCCATCCATGAAACAAATTAATGTTCACGTGTTTAATGAGCATTAAATACTGACTGGAGTGCTAACGTGTCACTCTAAACGGTGACTAAGCAAAATTCATCTATACATCCCCGTAACATATCTGTAGTTCTTTGATGTAGTTCTCTCTACTCTTGTTAGCTAGCGGCGTAGGTTGTTACCTGTAAGCTAACGGTAAGCATGTTAACGTGACCAAACAGCTAATGTTACATGCTAAATACCACCATGTCAACATCCACTAATAAAATGCTTGTTAACATTCTACCGTTAGCACGTTAGCATCCAGCAGAAATTCAGAAGTTCAGCTCAGACTGATAAAAGTTGTACGTAACAGATGCTAAGGAGGCGAGGGGGCTGCTCAGCAACCGGACCGGACCGGCCGTGTAGCTAACTGAACTGACTCAGCCCGGGATGCCAGGAGCCAAACCCGGCAAGAAAACCACCTCGGTAGGCTGCTGTATTCACTGTTAGACTGGACACTGCTGGTTCAGAGGTCTTTCTGTATTCACTGTTAGACTGGACACTGCTGGTTCAGAGGTTCTGTTGCTGTATTCACTGTTAGACTGGACACTGCTGGTTCAGAGGTTCTGTTGCTGTATTCACTGTTAGACTGGACACTGCTGGTTCAGAGGTTCTGTTACTGTATTCACTGTTAGACTGGACACTGCTGGTTCAGAGTCATTCTCTCTGTTCTCTCTCTTCAGGTGTTTCCAGGTGGCTGTGAAGTGTCATGGGAACACTGTGACATGACAGCAGAGGCTGTGACCCATGGCTGACACACACACTCACACACACTCACACACACACACACACACACACACTCACACACACTCACACACACTCACAGTTTCAGGTATTGTCTCAGCTTGTCAAACAGACACTGACACACAGATCTCTTTACATCCGCTCAGCACTTCACGCACACACTTAGAAGAGGTCAGGGATGTCGAGTCTGGGTCACACACACACACACACACACACACATACATACACACACATACATACACACACACCAGTTTGTATGTCTCTGTGATTTACAGAGTGGAAAGTAAACTGCTGCTTGTTTTGTCTCCTTGTCTGCGGGGATGTCACGGAGACTACGTCCAGGTTTTACACAGTCTGCGGGGACGTCACGGAGACTACGTCCAGGTTTTAAACAGTCTGCGGGGACGTCACAGAGACTACATCCAGGTTTTAGACAGTCCGCGGGGACGTCACGGAGACTACGTCCAGGTTTTAAACAGTCTGCGGGGACGTCACGGAGACTACGTCCAGGTTTTAGACAGTCTGTGGGGACGTCACAGAGACTACGTCCAGGTTTTAAACAGTCTGCGGGGACGTCACGGAGACTACGTCCAGGTTTTAGACAGTCTGTGGGGACGTCACAGAGACTACGTCCAGGTTTTAGACAGTCTGCGGGGACGTCACGGAGACTACATCCAGGTTTAAACAGTCTGCGGGGACGTCACGGAGACTACATCCAGGTTTAAACAGTCTGCGGGGACGTCACGGAGACTACATCCAGGTTTAAACAGTCTGCGGGGACGTCACGGAGACTACATCCAGGTTTTAGACAGTGCGGGGACGTCACATCAGCTGTTTTGTGACTGCTGGTGGACTGCAGCGCCCCCTGCAGGTGGACTTCAGTCAGGTTGTTGTCAAACATCACGGCGTCCTTCTGGTCAGTCTCTGTGATCAGTCTTCAGGTCAGTCTCTGTGATCAGTCTTCAGGTCAGTCTCTGTGATCAGTCTGCAGGTTGTTCTGTCACATAAAGTTCACAGGTTCGATCCCAGCAGCAGCTTCTTCTACAGACTGGATCAAAGCCTTCACTGTGTAAACTGTCCTCTGCTGCTCTCTAGTGGTCGTACAGGTGAATTACACAAACAGACTATTTTATATAGAATATTATTGTAGTATTTACTACAGTAAAAGTACTAATACCACACTGTAAAGTAATCTGTTACTTCAGTAAAAGTCTGTAAATACGATCAGTGTGTGATGTCATTGGATGACTGTGACTCATGTTAAACACACTGTGATGGATCAAAGCAGAAATACATCTAAAGATGAAATGTCTTCGAGCTGCAGCCATTTACAGTTTATGAAACATGTTCAGATCAATTCAGATCAGTGTATACTACAGCTCCAGATCAGAACTTCAGTTATCTCATGACACTTTCCATACAGAGCAGGTCAGACCGTACTCTGAGAGGGGCAGATAGAGAGAGAGGGGGCAGATAGAGAGAGAGGGGGGCAGATAGAGAGAGAGAGGGGCAGATAGAGAGAGGGGGGCAGATAGAGAGAGGGGGGCAGATAGAGAGGGGCAGATAGAGAGAGGGGGGGGCAGATAGAGAGAGAGGGCAGATAGGACAGATAGAGAGAGAGAGGGGCAGATAGAGAGAGAGAGGGGCAGATCACAGCAGCAGTAAATCATTAACTAACTATAAACTGATGGAGATGGTAACAATGTTACAGGTTACTTAACCTAGTTTAAATACTTCAACAGCTGATCTGAACAGCTGATCTACTCACACTTTACTTTTGTCTTTTTAATCTACGACATCAAACTCTGACTTTTTTCCCCAAGCTGTCTCAAGTTTTACTCTTTCAAATAATCAACCATCTACAGAGCGTTTCTTCTCATCACTATTATCATTAATTATTACTGTTATTATTAATTATTGTTGTTATCATTAATTATTATTATTATCAATAATAATTATTATCATTAATTATTATTGTTATTATTAATTATTATTGTTTCCAGTGAGCCTCTAATCATTGAACATAACACAAACAGCAGCAGGTTAAATATCAGAGTGTCAGTGTGATGGTGAGCTCTCACCTTTCTGCATCACATCCTGTTAATAATCAGAGAAGCTCTGAGGCTTTACATGTTATGTATGGTAGAGGACAAGATTTCAGCAGAGCTACAATCAGGCTTCATTCATGAATTTGTGCAGTCAGACTAATTAAAAACTTTATTATTATAAAGTTCCTGTAACCATGGTAACTCATGGAGCCAGAGGGGAGGGAGAGCCACTGAATGAAGCCGTTCACACAGAAACACTGCAGACAAAGTCCAGACACACAACAGGAGACTCTCTGTGACATCACAGCTCTGACATCACAGCTCTGTGACATCACAGCTCTGTGACATCACAGCTCTGTGACGCAGTCAAGAACTGATAAAGAGTCCGTGCTAGCTAAGCAGCTAAACTTTAGCGCCAATGCTAGCTTGAAGTACAAGGAAACTCTCACCCTGAAACTCCACCGTCACTTCTCCGTCACCTCTCCGTCACTTCTCCGTCACCTCTCCGTCACTTCTCCGTCACTTCTCCGTCACCTCTCCGTCACTTCTCCGTCACCTCTCCGTCACCTCTCCGTCACCTCTCCGTCACTTCTCCGTCACTTCTCCGTCACCTCTCCGTCACCTCTCCGTCACTTCTCCGTCACCTCTCCGTCACCTCTCCGTCACTTCTCCGTCACCTCTCCGTCACCTCTCCGTCACTTCTCCGTCACCTCTCCGTCACCTCTCCGTCACTTCTCCGTCACTTCTCCGTCACCTCTCCGTCTGTTTTGTTCCGTCCTGCATTGACTTCAAACCACCTGGAGGGAGAAACACTTCAGAAGCGTTTCTCCCTCCAGACTTGGTTTACTTGCTCAGATTTGGTCATTTTCCTGGTTCATGTTCTTCTAAATATCTTCTACATTGTGAATATGCTGCGTACTTCATTTGTTTCTTTTGTCTGTTTTTACCACCGGCAGTTTGCACGGAGGTATTTTATTTTGAAAATCCACCAGATTCTCTGTGCTGTTTCTGTGTCTGACTTCCTGTCAGCTCGCGGCGTCCCTCAAAAAATGAATTCAACGCGGAGCCGCGCGGAGGCCCGCTTCTGAACCGGACCGCAGCGGAGCCGGCGGGTTTGATACATTGACTAAAACGCTGTGTGTGATAAACCTTCATGTGATGTTTGTTCCGGTCTTCAGTTATTACATTATTATTAATACAGACGGTAGACTGACGTCAGTTTTAGTTGCAGCTTTTTATTTCGTCAAGCCAAAAACAAAAAAAGGAAAAAACAAACAGCTGGCCTTAAAATCCAACGACGGAAAGATGAAATCAGTTTTTATACACGAGTGAAGAAAATTCAAAATTATACAACATGAAAAAAAAAAAAAAAAGAGTCTCTCTTATACAAACTCTGTAAAATACTGGTCAAAGTGCTGACAGTGCATAAGGAGAAAGTCACTACACTGACTCATCTTTTTTTTGGCAACACAAACGTCGTCCCGTTAACGAAAAAAACACAAAAACACGGAAATATTTTTCACATCTTTAAAACGTAACAAAACATCCAAACTGACAGTTAGCAAGCTCTAAAGGCCAGACGGTACAGTGATGACTGATCTGTGATTATTGATCTGTGATTATTGATCTGTGATTATTGATCTGTGCTCGAGCTCTTAACGGGTAACGAACAGCGCTAACCTTTGAGCTAACAGAGAGCTAAACAATACAAAATGGCCGAATCACGTTAGCTTAGCTGCATCACGTGATTTTATATGAACCTGCTGGAGTGTCAAACGTCATCAGACAAGAAGTTCATGGTATAAATACAGCACGTCTGCGTCTGTTGACTTTATTAACCGGTACTAAGCTAACCGTTAGCAACGTAGCCATACAGTGCCTGCATTTTACCGGCTAGCTACGCATTAGCGGCCCAATGAGGATTTTAACACTTATTAAAACACCTGAAAGTAAATTTGTCCCATGAATGAAAACTTTAAGTGAAGCTCAACGTTTACCTTTTTATCTAAACTGTACTTGAGCTGTAATTACCACTGAATGCTAACAAGCTAACGGTAGAAGTGTTTTATTAGTGGATGTTTCCATGGTGACATTTAGCATAGCATGTAACGTTCAGGCGTTTTGTCACGTTAACTCTTGTCACAGCGTGTTGTTAGCATGTAACATATTTCCACTGTGTACGGTAATGTAGTATTTCAGCAAGTTGGAATTCTAACGTTAGCACGTTAGCATTCATCTCATCATTTGTTCTACAGGTAGCGAAGCTTTGGAAGCTTGTAAACCTTTTAAAAACTGTGACGATCCATCTGTGGATCAGCGAATGATCACGAGGTTTCATCACCAGGTTGGCGGCCCTTTAGCCATGATGCTAGCTAGCATGCTAAAAACTCTGAGGCTCTTAAAACATTTTCAAACCTCCAAAATAAAAAAGTTCTCGATGTGATTTGTTGTTGGGTTTTTTTCGGCTCCTGAATGCTGAAAGTTTTAAACATCTGACACAAAGTGAAGTGGTGTGATCCCCAACAGCAGCTCTGCATTAAAAAGTAAAACTAAGAGAAGCTAACACGAACTGACCCGGGATCAGACGACAAACATCACAGCTGATTCGAGTGTTTCTGATTTGTTTCGGTCCGGCTTTGTTCAGTTTCAGTGATACAGTCGTGAATCCACAGGGTTTAAAAGGACGAGAGAAAGGAAAGCTCAGAGGATCCTCGAGGATCTCTAGGATGTTTGGTGGAACTCTCTGTAGGAACCTGAAACACCGTGATGGGAACTTAAACTTGAAGTTTGCTTAAAGAAATCGAGACGATTGTTCGCTGTCGCACCGTCAACATGAAGAAGTTCCTCGAATGGACGTCAACAAAATAAACTGAAGTGCTTCTTGAAGCTTCGCCGCTGAGCAAGGCACTTCATCTACAAACCTCTGGTGGAGCTCCTCGGAGTCCGACGTGAAGCGCCGTGTTCGGATCACCTCGAGCTTCTCAAACTTTGTCCACAGAGTCGACGCAACAAAGATCGAGGAGTCAGTCAAGTCTGAACGTGAATCATGTACCCATGTACGCAAGTCCATCATCATGTCAACGTGATCAGGTATTACGGGAGCGTCAGGCACTTCATCAGACTGTAGTTACGAAGGCCGGGTCACACCAGCGTCTTTATAACAAGCGTCATGATTGGTGGATCTGTCAGTCAGCGTAAAGTCCGATGGAGGAAACGCTGAAACAGACGTCAGCCGTGAGGTTTAAGTCACAGTACAAACACGCCTCAGATAAATGATGCTAACTTATTTTACATCCAAGTCAAATAGCTAACTGACGGTTAGCAGCTAGATAGCATTTAGCAGCTAGCCAACTAGCCTCATGAGTAGCCACTAAACCGACGAGCTGTGAGATGTTCTGGTTCTGGTGTGACCGAACACTGAAAAAACTGAAAGAACCGCGTCTCATTTTGAGCTAACCGTCAGAATAAAAACAAATAAAATGAAACAGCAACAGGTCGACGTGTCCAGACCTTTACCCGGGTCAGTCTGAGGCTCAGTACAGTACCACAGTGGCTGTGATGCTGCGTTCAGGGCCTGCGGTGGTTCTGTTAAACATGTTAGCATCGGAGCGTTTACAGTCCGACCCGGTTACAGAGAGTCCGGCTGTGACCTGAACACAGCCGTCCGGGTTCTGTCCAGAACTCAGGTCTGATTGCATCATCTGGGAGCGATCTCCTGGACCATGGTGGGCAGGTGGATGGTCGGACACGAGTCCCGGTGCCTCAGTTTGAACATCAGCTGCTCTTTCTCCTGAGAAAGCTTCTGGTTGATCACCGCCTGCCTCTCCAGCGCCACCTTCAGGTCCTGCTGCTCCTTCGACAAGTCCCTGACGAACAGAACAGAACAGACGGGTCAGAACTCTTTAAAGTCTGTGATGGTCTTTGATGTTTAAATATGTAAATGAGGCGTTATTATCTGAAGTGTGGACATGAATCATGTCTGTCCAGCAGGTGGCGCCACCTTCCTGCACACTGAGCTGCTGCTGAAGGAGAAGAAGAAGAAGACACTCACTGAATGACACTCTGACAGTTTTCTATCCGAACTCTGAGATCCTCATTCTGCTGCAAGACGATGACGACCTGATCCTCCAACGACAAGTTCTTCTCCATCTGAGGAGAGAGAGGAGGAGGAGGAGGAGGAGGAGAGAGGGAGGAGGAGACAACATGACAAACAGGAAGTTGGAGGCAGACAGGTGTGTACAGGTGTGGATAAACGCCGTCGACCAACCAGAGCGTCCATCTGCTGCAGCTTCCTGCTCTGCTCCTGCACACGCTCAGTCTTCATCTCGATGACAAACAGCAGAGACTCCTGCTCAGACTCCCAGAATGCACCTGGGCTGCCGTGGGCCTGGAGGACAGACGGACTGTTAGTGCTCCTGAACCGAGCCGAGTCCAGGTCCAGTAAAGACCAGGTCCACCTGAACTCACCTGGATGTTCCTCTGCAGGTCTTTCTTAAACGTCGACTCGTCCACTCGTCTCTTCAGCTCGTTATAAACCTGAAGGTCTGCCGTCAGCTCGTCCACTTTGTCCTTCAACGAGACATGAAGACAGAGACACGTGAAGACGGACGACACATGAACGTTTCATGAACGTCTTCATGAAGGACATTTACCTGCAGGACTTTTTCAGCAGCTTCAAACCGTCCAGTCAGCTCACACGTCTCTGCATCATGTGTCCTCTGCAGCTCTGAGGACAAAAGACACAAAGACAAAGGTTTCAGAGACTGCGTCCAGGTTTTAGACAGTCTGTGGGGACGTCACGGAGACTACGTCCAGGTTTTAGACAGTCTTACCTTGGACGTGTCGCTCGTGTTCTTCAGTGGCAGTTTTACTCTTCTGTTCATGGAGGACGTTCAGATCAGCTGTCGTCTCCGTCTTCACCTGAAATAAACAGACTGATTAATTATTCATGATGTCAGATTGAATCAGCTGATCGTCAAACATGTGAAAACACTCTGAGGTCATGGCGGGGACACGAGCTGCAGCTCCAAAATGGCGTCTGACATGAATTATAATGAGCGTGGACGAGCTGCTGGCTGCAGATCGAGGTGGTCATGTGACTCGAAGACGCCGGCCGGCTGCACAGCTGCTGTCTGAGCCGGACGACTCGGCCAGATGAAGTCTATGAATAACTGACCGACACTCGACACTGACTCAGTTCATTAACGCGCTCTGACAGAGTCCACTGTGCCGGACAGGAGCGTGCCGTTGACCTGGTTTGACGTCCTCACCTTATCGAGGACGCTCAGGATGAGGGCGCACAACTCTTCATCGGCGTGGCCCTTCAGAAGCTCCGCCCTCTCCGGGTTCCCATTGGCTGAGAGCACTTCCTTTAACGTCCTCAGCTGCCACTCGAACCGCTCCAGCTGCTTCTCCAGGTAGACATCCTGCTCACCTGACGCACGTTTACCTGCAACACGACGAGTCATTCAAAGTGACAGCAGGAAAACAAAGGTTAGCTATGTGTCACTTCAACAAAATGTGGTTTTATTTCCAACACAGACGAGCTAACACGTGGCTAACACGTAGCATATCTAAGTACAGAAAGGACTACAGATTGTACTCGAGTAAATGTACTTAGTTACATCGCACAGCTGTTCTCTGTCAGTTTCTTCAGGAGCTGAAGGGTTAAAATGAATCAGGCAAACGTTCAGGAAACGTTTCCGACTGTAATTTAATTTGAACCTGTCAATTACATCATCGACATGTAGACACACGCTAACACACACACACACGCTAACACACACACACACACACACACACACACACACACTTCATGTCTTCACTCAGGTTGTAAACAAGCGTCATTAATGTAAAAACATGAATATTAACTTCCAGGAAATGTTTGACTAGCGTTATAAAAACGTTTCTATGAGAACGTCAGACGTTCTGTTTATTTCAAACGTTTGTATCGTTTCATAATAACGAGTTTATGATCCATCAGGAGGATTTTTCTTTCTGTATTCTGAACAAACGTGTCGCAGCTTGATTTTTAAACAAACAACAGATTTATGATTTATTCTGCTGATGATTGAACGTCACAAAGACCAGATCAACGGTCCGTTACACTGGATGAGAAAACAACACGCGATGATCAAAGTTCAGAGTAATAAATGAATATTAGTATATTATTATTATTATAAAACATTTAAACATGAAGAGAAATGTTGGTGAGGTTCATGAACTTTAGTAAAAAGCATCAGTGTCACGTTAAACACAAAACATTTATTATAAACAAGATGATTAGTTTATTATTAAGTTTATTTAGCGTCAGATATTTTCACATCATTATGACAGTTATAATGTGATAATTACATCGTTATCAGTGTATTATCATATTATAATACACTATTACTATCTCGCTATAACATGAAACGTTCAGTGACTTCTTCAAACAGCTGCTCACTTTAGTTTCTAATCGTTGGGGACTATTTTCAGAGGTGGATTAATCCACGTTTGAGTGTTTGTGGCAGCAGGACGGTGTGTAAATAAACTTCAGTGTGTTCACGGTGAAGACATATCAGGCTGTGACACACACAGTTTAATATCACTGATCACGTCTCTTTTCTGGAGCGATTTGTCCCGTAGGTCCGTCTGTTGATGCCAAAGCGCTGCAGTGATTCACAGTCGGATGGCGCTCGTGTCGTCCTGTTTTTAAAGGAGCGGTTTCTAGTCGAGTCGTTTAAACTGAACAATCTGCTCATAAAACAGGAAACGAGGTGACGGTGAGTGTTGACGGACTGTGGTGAGTCAGAGCAGATGCTTCACTGGTGAACCTGTAATCAGCTGTGATCTGTTAACTCGTCATTCAGATGACGGGACGACGTTTTGTTGTTCGGAAACTCGTTCGCCTCATAAACAGACAAATTTAGGTCAATGAACTTTTTCCACTTTGTGGTTTTATCAGATTTTCCACAGCAGCTGTTTCAAATCTTTTTTTAAAGACTGATTTTCACTTCTTTTACAGGCTCATCACAGAGTTACTACATCTCACTAGTCACATGTTCTGAGGCAGTTTTTATGAATTTATTATTTATTTTATTTGAAATAAACAAGATCAAACTAATTATGCAGAGGGAAGTTCAGATCGAGTAATCTGATTGGACCAGAGTCGTTCATGAGTGCTGATATAGATAATAACAGCACTGAGACTTTTAACTACATGTATCACTCCACATTATCTACATATCGGCACTAATCGCCCCTTTTTTAACGGCCGACATTTTGACTGTCGTAGCAGGAAAAGCTCAGGTGAGACCCCCTCCTGAAGTCCGTGAAGCGCCCCAGTAAACCTGCATCACGCTCATCACGGCGCCCTGAAGTAGCTCACCTGAGAGGAATGCAGTCGGTTTGAATGTGATCACTTCCACCTGTGATTTACCTGCTATGACAAGTCAACGTGTCTGACAAAAGGTCCATTAGATCAGCTCTGGGATCAGTTTACTGTTGTGATCGTCATGGTGATTTATAACAAAATGATGTCATTACACAACGATACATTTCCAAGATGTCTGAATGGATGTTCAAAGATTTTTTCAAATATTACAAGCGAATTATTATCAATCATACAACATATATATGATCATGAAATACCATATATGTTATGTACATACATTGTATTGTTATAAAAACACATTATGTTGTTATAACGGCACGTTATATTGTGATAACAGCATGTTATATTGTGATAACAGCATGTTATATTGTGATAACAGCACGTTATATTGTGATAACAGCACGTTATATTGTGATAACTGCACGTTATATTGTGATAATGACACATTATTGTTATAACGGCAAGTTATAACAATTACTATTGTGATAACTGCACGTTATATTGTGATAACAGCACGTTATATTGTGATAACAGCATGTTATATTGTGATAACAGCATGTTATATTGTGATAACAGCACGTTATATTGTGATAACTGCACGTTATATTGTGATAACAGCACATTATTATGTGATAATGACACATTATTGTTATAACGGCAAGTTGTATTGTGATAACGGCACGTTGTATTGAGTCTTCACGTCGAAGTGTCCTTGGGCAAGATACTGAACCCCAAATTGCTCCCGAAGGCTGTGCCATCGGTGTGTGAATGTGTATGAATGGTTAGCTCCTCAAACTGATGAGCAGTTGGCACCTTGCATGGCAGCCAATGCCATCAGTGTATGAATGTGTGTGAATGGGTGAATGAGATATGTACTGTAAAGTGCTTTGAGTGGTTGGAAGACTAGAAAGGCGCTATATAAGTACAGTCCATTTACCATTTACATGTTCAACGTGATAATGGCACGTTAAATGTGATGACGACTGTAAACGCCAATCAATATCCACGACGTGTCCCTCCCTATCTGACCATTTGTACAGGAAACAGGTAAAAATGATGAAGTCAACAGAACTCTACTTCCTGTTTCATGGAGCCTTTAAACTCATGAATATGCAGTAGGCTGTGTGAATCAATCAGGACTCAGTCTTTTACTGTAGACATGAAACAGGAAGTTTTCAGCTGTTTTCATCAAACAGGCTTTCAGAGCTCAAAGAGTCATTTTGTCTTGAGAACATTTCAGACATGAAAACAGGAAGTGAGAGAACATAACGAGGCTGAGAACAGCTGAGGAGGAAACCCACAGACAGATAGAAAAAACACTCACCTCCTTCATCTCGGCGGCTTTTATCTTTCTGGTTCTTCTCTCCCTTCTTGCTTTTCTTCTGATAACAACAGGGAGAGAAGAAGAAGAGGGAAACGTTTAAGTAACATTTAACAAACATTACAGACTGACATGAAGGTTTCACATGAAACTTTACATCCTTAAAGTGACAATAACAACACAGTTTCATGATCAGGACGATGTCCAACCTGCCCCATAAAGAGGTTTATGGAGCTTTAACAATGTCACGCTATGTCCTCTTTCATATCTGAGCACTGCTTTCAAATTATTAGAGACTTTCAGTTGGGTTAATTACAGTCAGCCTGGTGAATTTCTGCCCGGCAACAGCTGCTGTTAACTGCTATAAAAACAAACAGCCATTGTTTGTTGCTCTGCTCTGATTGGTGGACTGCTGAGAGAGTGAGAAAGCCTTTAACGTAACCCTCGAACAACAGACTGCTGTCAGCAAGCTATATGTCCTATGAATAAATGGATATGGTCATAAGCATCCTGAGGTCTTTCTGAACGTTTACATACATAATTTGTGTGGATAAAGTTAAAAAATGTGACCATTAGAGCGACTTAAAAAAGAAGTTTCCAGAAGTTTCTGCTCTCAGTTAATATGGGAGTGAATGGGGCAGTTGGTGGGTGATCCTGACACATCTGAGCTCACAGAGGCAAAACTAAAAGTCTGACAGGTTCAGCAGCAACATGTGAGCGACCAGCACGAAATTTACTACAATTTGATGTTCAAATTATTTCTGTAGAGTCAAATTTGTGGCCGTGAGAGCAGTTTAACATTATTTTGGGGAGAGATTTTTCCCTCCTTCTCCACTCTAGCGATCATGTGACTCACTCTAACATTCCGTCCATAAGTGACCATGTTAAATTTTCCCGCCCTTTTTCACACCTTCCCGCCAAATCCGCCATTTTGATTTCACTTCTTATATCAAGCACAATAATGAACGTTTGAAACGGAGGGAAAACTTTGACGTCTCACAGAAACATTCACGTCGTGTCACCTAAATTATCCCGTGGAGGACGTTCTTTTGGATCCTTCAGCTGGTAAACAGCAGCTGACGGCAATAAAACAATACGGAGACGACATGTTTTTATTTTGAAAAGCCAGAACTCCTTCCACTGCTTCGTCCAAACACTATAAATTCATAAAAGTCAACTCCCTGAATCCATTTCCTGCCACATCACCGTCTTTCAGTCTGCAGCGGTGTCAGAGTGAAGAACCAGAACTCCTGACACATCCATCTCTAAGACTAATAAAACAATCAGATGTGTGTCAGGAACATAAAGCAGGTGTTCTGCAGGGACCTGCACCTGTATCCTCTGACCCACCGAGGCCTCCTGGCAGCAGCCGGGTCCCGGTTCAGGTCTGGCTGTTAAACTGGAGCAGTTATGAAAGCTGAGTCTGACCCGCTTCGCTCTCATTAGTCTCCACATGACCGACGCTGGAGCTTTCCTCTGTTATATAACTGAAGCTCCAACAGCGAGACGACTGTTTGTTTACCGAGACGATCAGAGGACCAACAGATAGTCAGACAGATAGAGGCTTACAGGCCCGGGGCGCGGAGCTGATGTCGTGCCAGAACAGGAGCAGGGTGATACATAAGTTAGTATCAAAGATCACGTTAGCAACAAAGTAACCTGCAAACAACAAGACAGACAATTTACAGCCAGATCAGCTCAGAGAGTCTGCATGATGTTAGCCAGCAAGCTAATGTTAGCCAGCTAAAACCACAATATGACAATATATCTGACATGTTTTAGACTCAGAGTAATGTTAGCTTTGACTTTGGACTCTGTGTTGTAGTGGCTGCTGGTTGTTTGTTGATGTTAGCAGACTCCATTTCTAAGCTAACGTTAGCTCGTGTTGCTAACTGTCCGTTAGCAAAGGAGATTCAGACGGAGCTGGGCGAGCGGGCGATGTAACCGGGCTCAGCAGCCTCTGTGGACACATTTCCCTCTCTGATTCTTGCATCAAGCTCGGTCCTCTCCACATCAACTTCCTCTGCGGATTTCAAAATAAAGTGTCGTGGTTTAACTCTTGTCTTGTTTTTGTATTTTTAGTTTTTGTGTTTATAAAAAAAAATCAGGACAGACGTGACGGGGTTAAACCAGCAGCAGGTTACACAGCCGCCACACACACACACACACACACACGCAGAAACACTTAGGCGTGTATCCAAACACATCGACGTTGCACAACTGGAGCTAGAACATCACACTGCAGGCCACGTCAAACACACACACACACACACACTGACATGCTTACTGTATTACCTCACACCCTTACATTGCTCAAGCAGAGTGAAGCCAAACAATCACGCCCTAAAACACACACACACACACACACACACACACTCTCTGTATAAACTCTGTGTAAACAGTGGACACTGACTTTATTTAAACTCTGCACTGAAACAATAAATCTGCTTCAAACACGTCGATGGAGGAGGAGACGTGGGCAAGAGCTCAGCAGCATTAGTTTGAGGAGGAGGAGGTGGAGGTGGAGGAGGTGCAGCAGCAGCAGCAGCAGCAGCAGCAGCAGCATCTGTTCCTGCAGGCGTCGGAGGCCCTCGCTCTTAAAAACATCATAAATCACGGTGGTGGAGGTTGGTCTGTTTGTTCAGCACTTCACAGAGCAACTCCAGTTCAAGCAGAAGAAGAAGAGAAGTCCTCTGATTGGCTGATTTAAAGTCAGCGGGTCGTCAGGTGGATATCTTCACGATAAGGTCGAAACGTCTTTGAGAAACTGAGCTGCCTCTCATAACCGTTAACAGAAAGTACTCGTTGCCTGAATGACGTGACATCTGCATCACGCGTGGACATTTCAGGCTGTATGGACACATTTCTGATACCGGTACCAGTCTGTACCCGGGCCTCCGCTCTACCTTAACGATAAGGTAGAAATGACGTCAACAGAAGTACTTGCTGCCTTTGTGGGTTCATGGTTAGAGTAAACCAATCACAGTCAGTCATGACATGATGCATGGACTGATCCAGCACGTTGGGCTGCACTGGAGGCATTTCCGGTACCGGTATTGTTGTCGACCCACAGAGGTTCTTTTAGTCTTTATCAACTCGTCCTCTTCTTGTTCGTTAGCCTCAGCAGGATTCATCGTGTGGTTTTATAATGAACTAATTAAACACTCGGCGTCTTCCTTCCCGTCACAGATGATTTGTGTCGTCGGTCAGGACGCCTGACTCAGACTTTCTGAACTTCAAACCACAGTTAGTGCAGAGGAAACCTGCAGTCCATCATCATCAGACTGAAGACTGTCTCTGAGACTAGCTGAGGAGTGAGGGAACAGGATGTGACATCATGCTCAGTACAGGATGATGATGATGATGAAACACAGGGCTTCATTCACACAGATCTGACCTCTGACCTCTGAGTCTGCAACAACACAGGAAGTATATCAACAACCAACCAGAACATGATCACGGAGACTACGTCCAGGTTTTAGACAGTCTGCGGGGACGTCACAGAGACTACGTCCAGGTTTTAGACAGTCTTAGTCTCAGTCTTAGAGACAGACATAAAGACAAACAGCTGGATGATGAATCCCAGCTCGTTACTCTGACCTGGAAACTCACTGACCTCGTTCTATTTTAAATTTCAGCTCGACGACAAAACGTTGAAACATTCCTGGATGAGATTTAACGTGAAGACAGAAACTGTCACTCTGTTTTTCTCTCTGACGTGTTGAATGTCTCACGTGAAAGCTGCTTCGACTCAAACTTCAACACAGAGCTGACAGGATGACTAATGCTAAGCTAAGCTAACAGCGAGCAGCAGATCTCCATCAAAGAGCTCGCTGTGGTCAAACGTCTCTTCATGTGGCGTCGTCAGACCAGACAGACTTCATTAAGACGACGAGCTTGTTAGATTCACTCTGTTTGTTCCTTTGAAGAGTTTAACTCGTTAAAGAAGCTTTGAGCTCGTTACATCAGAGACAGAACAAAAATTACAGCTTTAATTAAAGTTCATTTGCATAAATTAAACTCCGTGACCCGAGCTGATCTCAGACACGAAGACAGAAGACAGAAGTTTTAATTAACGATCCTTTATCAGGTTTAATTTGAGAGTTACGGCAAGTTAGCTTAGCTTAGCATAAAGACTGGAAATGAGGGGAAACAGCTAGCCTGGCTCTGCCTGACAGCTCCCTAATTAACAAATGTCTGAACGAGTTAATCAGCTGTGATAAAACATGTTAATTAGTCAGGAGAGTGACGTCAACGTCAAATTAACGTTTCCCCAAAATGTCAAACTCGCTCCTTAAATTAACTAATTAAAGTTCTGGTTTTGGATCCAGAGTTTGACCCACGTTGAAAATGACAACACGCTACACGCCTGACGGGTTGTTTCAGACGGGTCACATGATCAGACTCATGATGACTGAGTTTGATTCAGTTTGAATCTTGAGGACTTTCATCAGATTTCCTCTGGAGACACTGAACTACTGGAACACACCTGGAAACACCTGGAAACACCTGTCTGTCTTCAAGTCCCCCTGAAGGAGTAACAGTCACACTGACTGAGTTTCTGTGTGCTGACAGTTGAACAGGTTTGGCTCTCTCTCCGTCATGAGTCTGTGGATCGTGTTCATCATGAAGCCATCTGTCAGCTCGAGGTGTCTCGGTCCAGATCACACATCTGATCTCTGCAGCAGGTTCTGGTTCTGCCTGACAGGGAATACAGCAGCCTACTGAGGTATCACCTCGGTACTGTAACGTTATTCCCTGTTGATCTCAGAGGCTATGCTCCAAGTCCGGTCCAGTCCGGCTGCTGAGCCCGGTTCTGTTAGCAGCAGTTAATCAGCGGTTAGCTGCTTTAGCCTTCCTCAGCACTCTGCAGTGATGTCTCTGTGTCGTTGAGTAATAATCAATACTTTGATAAGTTATCACGACGTGGAGCCCATCAGGTCTGACAGCATCAGTCCATGAGAGTCCAGAACAGATGAACCCGACCACGACACTACATTTACTCTACAGCTGAGAACTTCTCTCGTCTCATTGGTCCAAACTGAACTGCGTCAGGCCAACAACAGTGTTGTGATGTTTTCCCGTTGCCGCAGTAACGCAGATAAGTTTTAAAGGCCACAGTAAAAATAAATAAAGAGTCACATGAAGGACTCGAGCTTCAGGATCTCTGCAGGCAGTCACATGACGAGTCACATGACGAGTCACGTGACGTCATCTTCACTGCAGGAAGTCCTCAGGTACCAAAAACACAACAAACAACAATGAGCTAACTGTTAGCACGATTAGCCAATGAAAACAAAGACGCTGACCAGGTCAAAGGTCATCAACCAGAGAGAGTCAGTAACTGTTTGTCGACACACCTGTGATGTCATCATTCTCACTTCCTCCTGATTCGTTAAAGTTTGAACGCACTCGAGGAAGTTTAAACTTCCTGTTTCCCAAAACTTTAAAAAGTGACAGTGAACGCAGCGTCAGTTTTAGTGTGACAGTTCATTGAGTCATCGAGGTCACATGACACCTTCTGAAAGACTTCATTACCCAGAATCCCTCAGAACACTTCAGCATGTAAGACTGGAGATGATTAAAACACAGCATGACGCCAGATGTTCAAGATTAAAGATTAAACACCACGTTAACGTCACGGAGACTACGTCCAGGTTTTAGACAGTCTGCGGGGACGTCACGGAGACTACGTCCAGGTTTTAGACAGTCTGCGGGGACGTCACGGAGACTACGTCCAGGTTTTAGACAGTCTGCGGGGACGTCACGGAGACTACGTCCAGGTTTTAGACAGTCTGCGGGGACGTCACGGAGACTACGTCCAGGTTTTAGACAGTCTGCGGGGACGTCACAGAGACTACATCCAGGTTTTAGACAGTCTGTGTTGTTCAGTCTGAGCCTCTAAGTCTCTGAGACTATTCTGAGCTAATCAAAGATTTAGTGGATTTGTTGTGTAACAGTTCAGCTGCTCCGCTCAAACAAACATTTTTATTTCACGGTGCAGCACAAAGTTATCTTTTATAACTTCCTGTAGACATCAACTACATTTCCCAGAATGCTACTCAACAAGTATAACTCACGTTAGTATGATTTCTTGGATCTTCCACATTGTGTGACGTATAAAACAAGTTAAAGATCGCCATCTGAGCCGACTGACTTCCTGTTTAGTTATCCAACCTGCCGCCACCTGCTGCTCACCTGATGAACTGCAAATATTCACGTCACCATTTGTTTCGTAAACTTGGTGAAACTTGGCGGGAAGCAAACATCGCAGGAAGCTGATCAATAACCGATCAAATTTCAAAATAAAAGTGTCTGACTGACTTTTATTTTGAAATTTGATCGAGAGAGAGAGGCCTCAGAGTTTGGACTGACCGACCTGTCACCTCTATCAATAACTGGACAACAGCTGACATCCTACACACACACACACACACACACACACACACACACACACACACACACACACACACACACAGACGTGGAGGAAGTGAAATTCAGATTATAAATTAAAGGGATTAATATTGAAGACTTTAGTCGGATTATGAGTTCATGTGATTGAGTCACTTTAAATCACTGCAGAGCCTCATGAATATTAAACTACATTTAAACACGATATGAACTCATAACATCAAACCTTATGTAAATGAGGGGTCTTTTTAATGAGATGTAAATATATAATGATGAATAAAGTGTTGTTAGACTTCATATGAAGGTTCCATCCTCGGACAGCACCGTGGGAAAACACGATTAAAAACAGATGTTCAGCATTAAAGTGACGTTCACGCTCATTTCGCCGCTTCTTTGTCACCAAACTTCAGGCGCCAAAATCACCGCCTGTGTTCGGTTTATGGGTCAGAACTGACGGATAAATTCTGAAGAAGCGAGCCGAGCTTCAGCCACACGGTCCTTTATGCTCCGGAGCTCATTCCCGGCACGTTTTGTGTCCACCGGCCGCCTGCTAATCAACTTCCTCCGCACCGAAACAAAGTGAACTTTCTGCCCGAGCCCCGGTGCTCCGGTGCCGGTGTTTCTCACCTTGCTGTGGCTGCAGCCCATTCCTCCACCTCCGAGCTCTGCTGTCGGTGTGAAGCCGCTCTCTCTGTCCGCTCTTCCTCTCTGATCCTCCGCTTCTTCTTCGGCTCTTCTTCCCTCTGTTGACAACTTTCAAACACTCCGTGAAAATGTGCCGTGAACGCACCACTGAGGCCGCCGACAGCAGGGGGCGGGGCTTATCTGTACTGCCTTCAGGAACACCTCGGAGATTTGTAACTCCACCGATGAAAGCTAGTTAAAGCAATGCTAATTTAGCATGACACCTGTTAGCTTTAGCTTCAATTCGTTAGCATTGTATCACGACATGGGACCAGTTAGCTTTAGCTTCAGTTAGCATTATATCACAACATGGGGCCAGTTAGCTTTAGCTTCTGTTAGCATGACATCACTCCCTGGTACCTGTGGTTTTACTATCAGGTGTGTTTTTTCTTCACCTGCGACCGTCTGAATCGTCCCATGAAACCTGTGACATCATCACATTTTTAACAGCTGATGTCACACTGAGAGTGTGTGTGTGTGTGTGTGTGTGTGTGTGTGTGTGTGTGACATGTACATACTCAGATTAATAACAACATGTTCTTAATTAAAGCTCCACAGTTGCCTGGCGGCTGTAGTTTTTTATGGACGTTTATATGAGTGAAACATACAGCTCGTAAAACACTGAAACACACACAGGACGTCCTGCTACACTTGTGAGGACTTTCCACTGATGCTGCTGCAGAGGAGGGCTGTGATCTTTGTGTTCTTGTGAGGACACGGGGCCTTTGACAGCATGTACACGCACACGTGTTACTGTTAGAGACATTACATAGACTGACTTCATTTCCTGGAGACCATAAACACCCAACAACCAGATTCTTTGGCTGTTGTCCCCATTTGGAAAGACGTCCTCAGTTAACTGGTTAACAGTTAAACATGTCCCTGAAGGGCCCACGAAGTCACACACACTCTTAATCTGCAGGATGTGTGAAACCTCCCAGTGAGCATGTGCGATGATTAACTCTGACTTCCTGGAACAACCACAACATTTAGACAACAAGTCAAGTCTGTGACGTCCCCGCAGACTGTCTAAAACCTGGACGTAGTCTCCGTGACGTCCCCGCAGACTGTCTAAAACCTGGACGTAGTCTCTGTGACGTCCCCGCAGACTGTCTAAAACCTGGACGTAGTCTCCGTGACGTCCCCGCAGACTGTCTAAAACCTGGACGTAGTCTCCGTGACGTCCCCGCAGACTGTCTAAAACCTGGACGTAGTCTCCGTGACGTCCCCGCAGACTGTCTAAAACCTGGACGTAGTCTCCGTGACGTCCCCGCAGACTGTCTAAAACCTGGACGTAGTCTCCGTGACGTCCCCGCAGACTGTCTAAAACCTGGACGTAGTCTCCGTGACGTCCCCGCAGATTGTCTAAAACCTGGACGTAGTCTCCGTGACGTCCCCGCAGACTGTCTAAAACCTGGACGTAGTCTCCGTGACGTCCCCGCAGACTGTCTAAAACCTGGACGTAGTCTCGTGACTCCCAGACTGTCTAAAACCTGGACGTAGTCTCCGTGACGTCCCCGCAGACTGTCTAAAACCTGGACGTAGTCTGACTGCCTGTTTCCAACAACAAGCTGACTTCGTTATCTTCTTTCCTTCCTGCTGAGCAGAAACACTTCTGTCATCCGTCTGCCATTTTGTGTCTCTGCCAACACAAACACCTGCAGAGTTTCACGACGATGACGAAACAACACGAGGCAGGAAGTGACGAACACGAGACTGAACTGCAAAATAAACTAGAATTATTTTTAGAGTAACGTTACTATAACGTTAACGTAACGTTGTTTTCTGTATCTTGTTTTATCTGTTCACACATTAGAAAAAAAAACTAAAAATAATACACCACACTGTATTTTAGGACAAACTCAAGTAAAGTACAAGTACTTCAGATTTGTACTTGACTAAATGTATTAAGTTACATGTACTGTGACTGTGTGCGATAGCTGTTGTTGTGTCTCTCAGGTGTATCAGCAGGTAAACTCCTGACTCAGGTGTCTGTTTAATCTTTTTGCTTGTAGCTCTGATCCGATTAGCGTCTGTCACGTTAGCACGTTTCTCTGGATCAGCCAATCAGCATTAAGCTCTTAACAGGATCAGGTGGGCAGAGGCTGGAGTGGAAACAGGAAGTGACACGTCACTTCTTTAAAGCAACATCACATATAAATTAGTTTCAGCTAACAGCAGCTAACAAACTAAGCTAACATTAGCTAACGTACTGAGCTAACATTAGCTAACGTACTGAGCTAACATTAGCTAACAGCAGCTATAGTTGGCAGCAATTGCCTTTGTTTGTTGGCTGTGTGGTGTAAAGTAACTAAGTACTTGAGTAGTTTTCAGGTACTTTACTCGAGTATTTGTTCTTCAGTATGACGTCATGACGTCACTCAGCTGTTGTTGGATGGAAAATTATTGTGACGCTGAAAAACAACAACTGCAGCTCGTCCGACTGTCGGAGAGACGAGACGCTAAAAATACACATTCCACACATGAACTGTGTGTGTGTGTGTGTAACAATGTGAAGGGTGTGTGTGTGAACATACAGTACATACCTGTGTGTGTGTCATGTATGTGCTCCTAATATAAACTCTGCTCTATAAATACTCTTTCAGCTCAGCGTGAGAGAGTCCAGACCAGCGGTGTCCAGACTTCTTTTAAAGAGGGCAGATTCGTCCGGGGGCCAAACTAACATTTAAAAATGAAAAAATTAATAAAAGCTGCATACAAATGTTCTGTAACAATTTTGGACATCACTGGTCCAGACATTTACCCACAATGCACCTCTGACTGTCAGACACACGGCGAAACATCAAAACTGTGATTCAGAGAAACTCAGATTTTATTATTATTATAAAATGATCAAATGTTTTTATAAATTTTCTTCTACTGCTCTGAAGATTAACGTTGTAAATGAATATTTGTGTTATCATTGTTCTCTGTGAGGCGAGAGCAGTGAAATCAACCTGCATGTTTGTACTGAGGCGGGGTAAGAATGTGGTTAGCCTAGCTTAGCATAAAGACAAGGGGTGTGGTCCAACCGTCAGTTTGTCTCATGAAGCTTCCTCACTGAAGTGTTGACGTGTCCGTCATGATAAGAGCTGTTTGAATCCTCTAACTGTGAAGGAAAGGAGCTTCAATGCTTCCTTTATTATCTCCTTTAGCATAGGATACACCGGACCATCCTTTAGGAAAGGAAAGGAGGTGACAGCCTGCAGCAGAGAGCGTGTGAATATGAACATACGTGTTGACGTGATGTCAAACTTTGATCATGAAGTGTGTTCTGTTGTTGACTGTGGAGCTGCGTTCACACACAGAGTACAAACTGTTTGTAACTGTGACATCCAGCGTCCTGCAGATCATCATGAAGTTACCGTTGCTGATTAATCATATATCTTTGCCATAACTTGCTAATATGTTTCTATATGAGTGGACAGGAGGGTGAGCGACCATACCAGCGTAACAAACACTTCATCTGACTTCTGTGACAGGTGGACAATATTCATTTATTATTTGAACTCTGACGTTGATGATGAAGTCACATTTTTCACCGGGTTGTCCACGTTTATATTTCCTGCATGAAACAACACGGTCAGAGCGCACGGGGAGTATCTAGGAAGTATCTCAGATGAGCGTTTTGTAGTCCATCTTCTGGACTTTGTAGTTTTACCACAGATCACGTCAATAACATTCACCGTCGCTTCATGACGTAGTCTAGTGTAAGAGCAGTGGTCTTCTCCTAACTCCTTATCACCTCTCCTTCACATCTTTCCTTATCACCTCTCCTTCACATCTTTCCTTATGACCTTGTGACATTTTCCATCGAGGTCAAGGAAAAGTGGTTAGGAAAGGACTTTTTTTGACCGTACCCTGGAAGTGGAAAAACTCGCCTGGCCGACACGTCTGAATCTGAACAGCTGTTTGTCTTCATGTTTATTTTTAAAATTTGAATAATCAAACTGATATTAAAATAAATTAAATCATTAAATTATAATTATTCATCAGAGTGAATGATTCTTCCTCAGAGGACAGAGCGCCCCCGTGTGGTCAAACATGAGAGAACAGGACAGAGCAAAGAGGGAAACAGAGACACCTGGTGGACAGGTGGAGGAGTCATCAGAGTTCAGTCAGCAGAGGTCAAAGGTCGACTTTATTATCATCATTTAAAAAAAAAACATCCAATCATATAAAAACACAAAATATTCAACCAATCAGAAACATGCACAGGCCGTGGTCACGTGACTTCAGACCAATCAGAGTCTGCGTTCAAAACAAAACTGATTTTAATGATTTATGATTTTATATTATTATTATTATTATTGTTGTTGGATCTGAAATGTGACGTTGTTTAAAAAAAACTTTACAAAATAAATAAATAAATAATTAATAAATAAAAATACATTTAAAAACAATGTTCCAATAAACGTTAGATAAACGTTAGATAAACGTTGAAGCTTTGTTTTAGTTTAATTTTCTCCGTCACAGATGATGTCATGACGTCCTTGTGACCTCCGACCTCCATCGGCTCCTTCAGACGAGGTTCAGGGCGCAGCAGAGCTCGTGCAGCAGGTCCAGGTTCAGGTAGACCCGGCAGAACGTGAAGAAGACGCCGAGAGACGAGAACCCGATCAGAGCCCACAGAACCTGAGCGCTGAAGTACAGCGGAGCTAGACTGCAGAGACAGAACCAACAGAACCTCAGACAGAACCAACAGAACCTCAGACAGAACTTTCAGACTCTACAGGCGAGGTGTCTCACCGTCCTTGTGCTGACTGTGAATATCCTCTGAAGTATCGAAGACGAGCGTGAAGATAGAGAAGACCACAGACTGAAGACAGACCTGAGAGACAGACAGACAGGTCAGGTTGAGTTAGACAGGTTCATGTGAGGTCCAAACTGTCTGTGGTTCTGTGTTTGATCACCTTGACTGAAGAAGACTCCGGACGTCCACAAGACGACGATGAAGATCGGGAAGTACTCGGAACAGTTTGCTCTGAACACAAACAGGAAGAGGACAGATAGCTTTAGCTAAAAGAGCTAACCGCTAATTAACTGCTGCTAACTGAATCTGCGTTAGCATGCTAACAGAACCGGGCTCAGCAGCCGGACCGGACCAGGTTGGAGCACAGCCTCTGAGACAAAGAGGTTTTTTATTTTTTATCATAAATCAGGTCTCTGTGCTGAATATAAAATATGAATATATCCAAATATAGACGTGAAAATATGAATATAAATATAAAAACCTGAAAACATCAAAAACACACATTCTAAAAACTGTGTTAAACGAGCCGTCGGGACTTCTGTGAGGTTGTGACATCACAACTATACAGTCCCCGCCCTCGGCCACACCCCCTCAGAACAGCCCACCTGACTACAGCCAATCAGAACAGAGGGAGAGAGAGGCTCATTAATATTAATGAGGCGCTCTGTTCTCTCTCTGGTGTTTTTAAAATAAATGTTTAAATTAACAAACTTAATCAGCATTTTATTGCATTATTAATATTGTTTCAGCTAATTTATAAAATTATGATTTATGACATTTTAACATGCTACAAAAACATTTGAATATTCTAATTAGAATAATTAAAAACTCTTAATGAAGTGATGATTAAAGACTCACTGAGCTCTGAACACTCGCTCAAACTCCGGCGGTCCAGAGGTGGCGGGCGGAGACACGGAGTACTTCCTCCTGGAGTAGATCACCTGCAGAGAGAAATACGCTACACACACACACACACACACACACACACACACACACACACACACACACACACACACACACACACACACACACACACACACAGGCAGCAGCTCAAAGTTCAAACTGTGTTTGTAGAAAATGCAAAGTTGATTCATAAACAGTCGAATAATAAACAATGAACGCGGACGAGGCGACGCTCACGGGATCAAATCATTTAAATAAAGACGAGTTAAAAACTAAATACATCAAATAAACTCAGAACTTAACGACTGAACATCTAAATAATCATCCTGCAGCCTTCATCCATGTTTCATCAGCTGTCCATCTACGCTCACATTTCCCAGCTTACCTTGCTCCAGGACGCCGAGCACAGTCACTGCGGCGAGGCCGACCGTCTCCTCCATCATCGAGACGATGAGTCCGTCAGACAAGTTAGACTGAGACACACCTGAGCACTGACGCTCTGTCAGGAAATACAGACAGGTAACACAGAGAGAGAGAGAGAGAGAGAGAGAGAGAGAGAGAGAGCACACCTGCAGGGGGCGGGGCCTAAACTCACCAACAGGTACAGCAAACAGGAAACAGGAGTTTGGATTTCTGCTTTTCAACTTTTATGAATCAAAGAAACAAAATTTCTTATTAAAGACGACAAAGATTAAATCATCTGAAGTTAGCTAACGTTATCAGAACACGAGCTAACGTTAGCGAAACACGAGCTAACCAGCTGATGTGAATGACCTGTTGGATAGTTAGCATGTAGCTGATCAGCTCTTTATCAGGCTGATGTAACTAGGCTGATGTCTTTCTCTATATATAGTCACTTTTTACGTTAGCCATTGGTAGCAAAGTGCTAGCTAACTCTAAATCTCTATTAACTGTAAGTTAGCTGAGATCTGACTCATTTTTTAACCATTTGAAATCATATGTAGCATTTTGCTCTGTAGCTAATTAATGTGCTAATTTACATCAATGGTTAATTAACTGTCCTTAGCTTTCAGATGGAGCTAACACGTAGCTAACACATAGCATCTCAAGTTGACCGAGGCGTGCTCGGCTGTGATTAAGGACTTAAGGTGGACTTCAGAGTTAATTCTGCCTTCAGATTGTCGTAACATGTTGTTGTGATGTTGGAGGAGGTTGTTGATATTTCCTGATGTCATAAACAAATCACCCACACCCACACACACACCCAGACACACACACAGACACACAGACACAAACCCACAGACACAAACACACAGACACAGACACACACAGACACAGACACAGACAGACACAGACACAGACACACAGACACACACAGACACACACAGACACACACAGACACAGACACAAACACACAGACACAAACACACAGACACAAACACACAGACACAGACACACACAGACACAGACACAGACACACAGACACACACAGACACACACAGACACAGACACAAACACACAGACACAAACACACAGACACAAACACACAGACACACACAGACACACACAGACACAGACACAAACACACAGACACAAACACACAGACACAGACACACAGACACACACAGACACAAACACAAACACACAGACACAAACACACAGACACAAACACACACAGACACACACAGACACACACCCAGACACAGACACAGACACACACACACACACACACACACACACAAACACACAGAGTCGACGTGTTTCTAAAGAACTATATTTACATAATACTCTTGTTTTACAGAGAATATCAAAAGTAGAAAATACTTACAAAACATCAGCTGCAATATATAAAAATAACTTCTATCTTCTCCACGTCATTAGGAAAGGCTTACATACAAAAAATATATTTATAGACATTTACACAGAACCCGACCACAACGGGTCAACCCAGAAAACCCGGCAGGCTGAGCCACTCTGGAGGAAGAAGAACCGGCAGGACGAAGACGAGAGAACCGCCCCGAGACACAGAGAGCAACGAAGAACACAGAACAAGTCCAACAGTACAGCAGATAGAGACCGGGTCACAGGTCCGCCTTAAAACAGGACCACCGGGTCACAGAACCACCTTTAAGGTTGCACACAGACTGGCGTCAGGGTTAAAGGTCAAAGTTCAGATGAGGAATCAGACGATGAACATCGGCGTCACGAGGCGGTCCGACCTTCAGAACGAGAACCGTGTGGACTCAACTCGACACTGCGTCGATGTTCAGCGTCGACTCGCCGTCTGAAGTTTCATCAGGAAACTCGAGGAGACATTTGAAACAGTGACAAAGGTTCTGAAGTCAGAACCAGAACCAGAACTTTGATTAAATACAGTGAGACAGTTTTAAAGGGTTCATGTCGTGTTTCCTGTTGGTGGTCTGACAGGAAGTGGAAAGGTGTCAGCTGACCAGAGTTTAACGCTTCACGTTGATGTGTTGTCTGTAGGTTGTCTGTGCGTTGTCTGTGGGTTGTCTGTAGGTTGTCGGTGCGTTGTCTGTGGGTTGTCTATAGGTTGTCGGTCGTTGTCTATAGGTTGTCGGTGCGTTGTCTGTAGTTGTCTGTGGGTTGTCTGTGGTTGTCGTGGTTGTCTGTAGGTTGTCTGTGGGTTGTCTGTAGGTTGTCTGTGGGTTGTCTGTAGGTTGTCTGTGGGTTGTCTGTAGGTTGTCTGTGGGTTGTCTGTGGGTTGTCTGTAGGTTGTCTGTGGGTTGTCTGTAGGTTGTCTGTGGGTTGTCTGTAGGTTGTCTGTGGGTTGTCTGTAGGTTGTCTGTGGGTTGTCTGTGGGTTGTCTGTAGGTTGTCTGTGGGTTGTCTGTAGGTTGTCTGTAGGTTGTCTGTGGGTTGTCTGTAGGTTGTCTGTGGGTTGTCTGTAGGTTGTCTGTGGGTTGTCTGTGGGTTGTCTGTAGGTTGTCTGTAGGTTGTCTGTAGGTTGTCATGACACTCGCACAGGTCAGAAAATGTCTGACGTTGTTTTAACGTTACTGAAACGTTACCGTCAGAGTGTCAGCGCAACAGGAAGTGGAAACAGGAAAACAGGAAACAGAAATGTGTGGATGACTTTCAGTCCGTCAGTTTGTAAACTTCAGAAACTGTTTCTGCACGTTTCTCTAACGTTTCTCTAACGTTCTCTCATGATCTGACTGAAACCAAAGTCGACCTTGAAACTCGAGAACTTCACAGGAAGTGGACACTGACACGCCGCAGGTCATTTCCATAAACAAAACTAAACACGGCGTACTGTCCATATTTAAATATTTCCGTCTGTGCAGCGGCGTTTGTTTCCACTCATTTACATACATGAATATTTAAATGAGGCTCAGCGTCATGAGAAACTCTTTGGACAGTCAAACGTGCAGAAACAGCAGAATGACCATTAAAATGACCTTTATTAAGCCCCGCCCCCTTTTATCTGTGCTCCAATCACAGCTGAGCAAGCCTCAGTCAACTTCCTCCTTTCCTGTACTTAGATATGCTACGTGTTAGCCACGTGTTAGCTGATCACGAGCATTATGCTAACAGTAGGTAACTAGCATTATGCTAACAGTAGCTAACTAGCATTATGCTAACATTAGCTAACTAAAGGCATGACTTTTATTTTTGAAGCACAGGAAGTTGACTGAGGCTAGCTCAACTCTGATTGGAGCACAGAGCGAGTGGGGGGTGGGGCTTATGAAGTGTCCATTCTACGTGTTAGTTGGTGTCTGTAGGTGGCGCTGTAGGCTCAGTAGTCTGAATACGACCATGAGAACTGAACTGTTCTGTTTCTGGACCCGCCAGAACCACCGAACCTCCTCACAGCAGCTGATTGGTCGGCCTGTGGGAGTGGGGTGGGGCCAGTCCCGGCGCTCCAGGTGCAGACAGGTGCGTGGGACTAGTGGTGGCTGGCGAGCAGCTCGTCGAGGTCAGCCATCCACTCCTGCGTGCTCTGGCCCTTCAGCAGCGAGTCGACCAGCTCGCTCTCGCCGGCGAAGCTGCCCGACGCCACGTTGTAGCCGAACGACACCTGCTGCTGCTGATTGGCCGTCCGGCTCACCTGGTAACCTTGGTTACACGGCAGCCCCGGGCGCCCGCTGCCCTGCGGCTGTCCGAACGTAGCAAGGTCGGGGAGGACAGTCTGGTTCTGATTGGCCTGTTGTTGAGTCTGCTGCTGATTGGCCATCGGCTGGCCGAGGCTCTGAGCGTTGGGCGGCGCCCTCTGCTGCTGCGCCGCCGCCATGTTTGTCTGCATCATCTGCTGCCCAGTGCTCAGCCCGCCCATCGGACGCCCGCCAGGGTTGGCTCCGAAGGGTGCGGCGCCAGGCGGCATCTTGGGAATGCGCGCCTGCTGCTGCATGTGGAAGCTGTTGGGCGGGTTGTTGAAGGCGTTGCCAGACGGCGGCTGATTGGCCAGCTGCTGCTGCCAGGCGGCGCTCTGGGTGCCCTGCATGGCGCCGGGCATGGACCCAGGCAGGGTGGCTCCCATGCTGTTCTGCATGGAGCCCGGCATGCGAGCGGCGGCGGCGGCGAGCTGCTGCTGCTTCAACATGGCGGCGTTGGGCTGCGCCTTCAGGTGCTGCTGCTGCTGAGCCAGCAGGTTCTGTCTGTAGGGGGCGCTCATGGCGCCCAGCGGCTGGCGCTGAAGGCCCGCCTGCTGCGGCGCGTGACCCGGGTGGGCGGGGTGAAGGTTCATGTTGTTGTAGAGCACCTGCTGCACGTCCACGTTAGCCCCACCCCCTCCGCCGCCGCATGATGACATCGCGATGTCAGCCTGACTCGCCGCCGGGGGCGGAGCCACGCCACCTGCCGGCCCGCCACCCTGACCCATGTTCATACCCATCATGCCTTGGTTCTGAGGGAACATACGCTGGGATCCGGGGGCGGGGCCTCCCATGGAGCCGATGCTTCCCATTGGCTGAGAGGAAGCTGTAAAGAAGAAGAACGTAACTGTGTGAAAGGTTGTCTGAGCGTTAGTTATTGGTTTGATGATGGTTGTCATGGCTGCAGTCGACATTCAAATCTGAGGTCAACTTTATTTACACATCAGAGACGAACAGAGGCTGTTTGTCTTCAACAACAACAACAACAAGAACCAGAAGAACCGGGTCGACCAGATCAGACATCTCATGAACTGAACGCTTTTATTGTGAAAGGATGAAGTCTCACCTGTAAACTGGTTGACCGGTTGCTGTGGGAAAGGGTTCTGATTGGCCGGTTGTCCCGGCTGGTCCTGGTACTGTGGAGGAGGTCGGGTCAGGTGTCTCTGCAGCTGCTGGTCCTGTCGCTGCTTCTCCTGACAGACAGACAGGTCAGTGTAAACAAACAGCTCCCCCTGCAGGTTAGAATGATCCGGGCCTCGTGTTCCGACCCGTGTTTGTACCTGTTCAGCCATGAGCTGCTGTCTCTGGATGTAGTGCTGCTGCTGTTGATGTTTCTGCTGTTCCAGGATCTGCTGTTGATGCTGCTGCTGTTGTTGTTTCAGCGCCGCCGCCACTGCCGCCTGGCTGTTCAGGTACGCTGCGTTACCGTGGTTACCCGCCATGGTGTTGGCCGGCCCTGGCTGAGCCGCCATGGCGTTGTTTCCGGGCGCCGATGGCATGGCGTTGGCTGGGCCCGGCCCGTGTGGAGGAGCCGGGTACGAGTTCTGGTCCTGACAGAGAGGAGAGAGATGCAGTGATGAATGTTTCCACCAGGGGGAGCCGCAACGCCTAGAGCATGTTTATATTTATTTATTTTATAACTTTTAATTATTTTACATTTTTATACTTTTCATTAAAAAAAATTATTACATTTATTTTAAATATTTTTTACATTTATTTTTTTAAATGTATTTTCTAATTTTGTTTTCGATTTTTATGTTTTATTTGTTTTTATTTTTTAAAGATGATTTTTTTTATTTGTATAAATATTTTAAATAATTTTCGAATAATTTCTTCATATAATTTTTAAAATACTGTTTCATATTTCAGACTCATTAATGATAAAATAAAGTTTGATGTTTTTACCTGATAAATAACTTAATTAATTAATGGTAATTATAAATTAATTCTCTTTAATCTCAGTGAAGGATTAAATTAAACTTTATTTAAATCAGTGCGTAAACGATGTTTAAAAACTTTATTTATCGACATGAACAGCCTGCAGAGCGCCTCCTGCAGGCTGCAGAGTTCACTACAGTCCTGAGCGGGGCGCTGCAGTGACAGTCTGATATAAATTATATTAATCTATTAATTAACCTGAGTTTAACGAGTTCACAGTGAATCAGACTGTTAAACATGTTTCACTTTAATCACACACACACACACACACACGTGTTCCTGCAGCGCCCCCTTGTGTGTGTGTGTGTGTGTGTGTGTGTGTGTGTGTGTGTGTCTCACCTGTGTGTGTGTGTCTCACCTGTGTGTGTGTGTCTCACCTGTGTGTGTGGTATGTGCTTGCGGTAGTTCATGCTGTTCTTCTGTTTGATCTGTTGTTGCTGTCGGAGCAGCGTCAGCAGCGCTGCCTTGTTGTGGTTCTGGGCGGCGTTGGGCCGCGGCGGTCCGGGCCCGGCCTCAAAGTGCGACAGAGGTTTGGTGTTGTTGTAGGTCAGCATGGCGCTCTGGGCCTGCTGGGCCCCTGGCGCCGGCGGGTGGCTGAGGGGAGGCCCCGGCGTCGGGTGGCCCAGCATGCTGGGGTGTCCGGCGGGCCCCGGCATGTAGCTGCCGGCCCCCGCCGCCTTGGGAGAGACTTTGTTGGGCTGACCCGGCATCAGCAGCTGCTTCTGGGCGCCGGGGTTGAAGTCCTGGGGGTACAGGGAGGGGCTCGTGGACTTGTCCATACCAAACGCGCCCCCTAGTGGGCTCTGAGAGGTGTTGGCCATCTGGGGCCAGGGTGGAGGGTGGGCGTGGGGCCCCGCGCTGTGGAACTTGTTGCCCGGCTGAGGCGGCTTGTGCTGTATCTGTCCGTGGAGGTGCTGCGCCCTCTGCTGCTGCGCCGCCAGCTGCTGCAGCTGCTGGGCCGGGGACAGGTCTTTGGGCCCCGGGGGGCCCGGAGGGAGGAGGTGGTTAGGAGGAGGCTGGAGCTGTCTGGGTGGAGGAGGAGCTGGCTGGGATGGGGGCAGAGCCGGGGAGGAGGCAGAGGCGGAGGAGGAGGCGACGGGAGAACTGGTTGGGTGAGGAGGAGGAGGCCCGGAGGAGGTGGACCTGACGTGGGGGGAGCCGGTTCGAGCGTCCTGCTCGAAGGCCACCGAGGCCGGCGAGAACTCAGACTTCACGCTGACCAGATCAGGAGGGAGCAGACCCTGAGACGACTGACCACCTGCACCTGCCGCTCCTCCTGCTCCTCCTCCCACCGCCCCAGCACCGCCCGGAGTCGGAGCGAGCTCCAGAGGGTCTTTGCGGTCCTCGAAGCCGTCATTGAGAATGTCCTGGATGTCCTCGTACGCCACCGAGCAGTTCAGCTCCTCCATCAGCTCCGTCCACTCCTGCTCGTTCAGGTTCAGGTCCGGGAACAGGCTGTTGTTGCCTCCGCCCGTCGGCGGCATGATGGGCAGGATGTCATCGGGCTCCTGCTTCATCTCCTTCCGGTGGAAGTCTGAACCCGACTCCCGGCCGCCATCTGTCGACTCGCCAGCCGGCCCATGCGTGCCATTAGAGTTCAGCGAGTCACTGATGCCGAGCTTGGAGTCCAGCGGCGAGCCGTTGGTGGTGCTGTTCTCCACACACGGCTTCTTGTTGGGCGGGAAGCCGTCGCCGAAACCGTTGACCTGATCTCTGCCCATCGGAGAACTGGCGCTCTCCAACTTCCTCTTCACCGTCTCCTGAAGCTGGAAAACAAACAGAACCACATTAATACTCTGAGCGAGCATCAGTGAACACGACCGGACCGAACAGAACCACTGAAACCAGCGGTGTCCAGTCTGACAGTTTTCAGGCTGAACGTGGACCTGCAGCAGCTGAACGTGGACCTGCTGAACGTGGACCTGCAGCAGCTGAACGTGGACCTGCTGAACGTGGACCTGCAGCAGCTGAACGTGGACCTGCAGCAGCTGAATGTGGACCTGCTGCAGCTGAACGTGGACCTGCTGCAGGCTGAACGTGGACCTGCTGCAGCTGAACGTGGACCTGCTGAACGTGGACCTGCTGCAGCTGAACCTGCTGAGTGAAGTGGACCTGCTGAACGTGGACCTGCTGCAGGCTGAACTGACCTGCTGATAACGTGGACCTGCTGCAGGCTGAGCACGTGGACCTGCTGAACGTGGACCTGCTGCAGCTGAACGTGGACCTGCTGAACGTGGACCTGCTGCAGCTGAACGTGGACCTGCTGAACGTGGACCTGCAGCTAGTGGACCTGCTACAGGCTACAGCAGGCTGAACGTGGACCTGCTGAACGCGTGGACCTGCTGCAGGCTGAACGTGGACCTGCTGAACGTGGACCTGCTGCAGCTGAACGTGGACCTGCTGCAGCTGAACGTGGACCTGCTGAACGTGGACCTGCTGCAGGCTGAACGTGGACCTGCTGAACGTGGACCTGCTGCAGCTGAACGTGGACCTGCTGAACGTGGACCTGCTGCAGCTGAACGTGGACCTGCTGAACGTGGACCTGCAGCAGTGAACGTGGACCTGCTGCAGGCTGAGACCTGCAGCAGGCTGAACGTGGACCTGCAGCTGCTGAACGTGGACCTGCTGAACGTGGACCTGCAGCAGCTGAAAGGAACATGGACCGT
>OX336893.1:885000-935000 GCA_946959425.1 Argyrosomus regius | reverse complement strand
GCTGACATGATGACATCACTGTGGACAGCAGTGAGGGTCTGTGTGCAGACGAGGACTCAGGGTCCACATAAAGACTGGGTCTGGGTTCAGGTCCAGACCCGGGTCCAGACCCGGTCTCTATGTGGTGCTCTCTCTGTCAAAGGTCACAGTGCAGTGGTCAGAACACTTCAACAGGATGAACCAAACTCTGCGTCTGCTCAAGGAACCACAGCCAGAACCACAGCCAGAACCACAACCAGGGCTGAGAGGAAACATGGGTCACATGACCAGACGACCAACAACACTTCCTCTGTCGACCACACACACACACACACAAAAACAAACACACACACACACAGGAGGTTTCACTTCACTGATCAGCAGCGATCCATCGATCAGTGACACACAGACAGAACCAGGTCCGACCCGTTTGGATCAGAGGAAGTGATTTGGACTGAACGTGGACACTGACCTTCAAATACTCATCAATAAAGACACTAATGTAATCTGATTACTCACTGCCTCTCTGTGCTCTGTCGTCACACGTTTAAATCTGAGCTACACGACTAAACTATTATTATTATTTTAATAAATGAAGCTTAAATAACCTGAATGTGACAAAGATTTGTTTTATAAAAGAAATGAGGAGACACAAAAAATCTAGATTTGTCTTCTGATTTATGAAATTATTATTATGGAGACTCAAACAGAGAGAGCAGTTCTGTGTGAGTCGAGTCGTCCCGTGACGTGACGTGGAAACACGGATTTATAGAAACCTAAAGGTCAAATTTCACTGAGTACAGAACCGCCGTGGTCCGGTCCAGAAGCAGGTTGGTACACAGAAACGGCATAGAGAATCTGGTTGATTTTCAAAATAAAACACTGTGTGCAGACTTCAAATCGTGAAAACAAATAAACTCTGCAGCAGATTTACAGACTGACATATTTAGAAGAACATCAACCAGAAAAATGACCAAATCTGAGACAGTTAAAGTGTGGAGGAAACACACTTCTGATCACTCCTGATGGGGTTTGAAGTGGCAACATGACAGAGACGAGCCCGGTGGAGTTTCGCTGTAAAACCTTTTCAAGTCCCGAGAAAATCCGACCATCAGAACCTCGAACAGAACCCAAATAAACTCCTAAAGACTCATGAAAGGACCCAAGAACGTCGTCAGAGGGCACCAGAACAAAAACTCCTCGTTTACACTGAGTGGACAGAAAATCTCACTCACACTAACATGGTGTGATACAGCAGCAGACCCTCCATCAGGGAGCACACTCACATATTTACTATGTTTATGCAGCGTGAACTAACAAACACACCAACCAGTGAGGTCAGAATCTACTGTCATCATGATGAAACATGCAGTCTCAGTGCAGTCTCAGTGTAGTCTCAGTGTAGTCTCAGTGTAGTCTCACAGTGTAGTCTCAGTGCAGTCTCAGTGCAGTCTCAGTGCAGTCTCTCAGTGTAGTCTCAGTGCAGTCTCACAGTGTAGTCTCAGTGCAGTCTCACAGTGTAGTCTCAGTGCAGTCTCACAGTGCAGTCTCACAGTGTAGTCTCAGTGCAGTCTCACAGTGTAGTCTCAGTGCAGTCTCTCAGTGTAGTCTCTCAGTGTAGTCTCAGTGCAGTCTCAGTGCAGTCTCTCAGTGTAGTCTCAGTGCAGTCTCACAGTGTAGTCTCAGTGCAGTCTCAGTGTAGTCTCACAGTGCAGTCTCACAGTGTAGTCTCACAGTGTAGTCTCAGTGCAGTCTCTCAGTGTAGTCTCACAGTGCAGTCTCAGTGTAGTCTCTCAGTGTAGTCTCAGTGCAGTCTCACAGTGTAGTCTCAGTGCAGTCTCACAGTGTAGTCTCAGTGCGTCCCAGTGTAGTCTCAGTCAGTCCAGTAGTCAGCAGTCAGTCCAGTCCAGGGCCGGAGTCCAGTGCAGCCCAGTGTAGCCAGCAGTCCACAGTGTAGCCAGTGCAGTCCACAGTGTAGTCCAGTGCAGTCCCAGTCAGTCCCAGTGCAGTCTCACAGTGTAGTCTCAGTGCAGTCTCAGTGTGTCTCACAGTGAGCCAGCAGTCTCAGTAGTCTCACAGTGTAGTCTCAGTGCAGTCTCCAGTGCAGTCTCACAGTGCAGTCTCAGTGCAGTCTCACAGTGTAGTCTCAGTGCAGTCTCACAGTGTAGTCTCAGTGCAGTCTCACAGTGTAGTCTCACAGTGCAGTCTCACAGTGTAGTCTCACAGTGCAGTCTCAGTGTAGTCTCAGTGCAGTCTCAGTGCAGTCTCAGTGTAGTCTCAGTGCAGTCTCAGTGTAGTCTCAGTGTAGTCTCAGTGCAGTCTCAGTGCAGTCTCACAGTGTAGTCTCACAGTGTAGTCTCAGTGTAGTCTCACAGTGCAGTCACAGTGTAGTCTCAGTGTAGTCTCACAGTGCAGTCACAGTGTAGTCTCAGTGCAGTCTCAGTGTAGTCTCAGTGCAGTCTCAGTGTAGTCTCATTGCAGTCTCAGTGTAGTCTCAGTGCAGTCTCAGTGTAGTCTCAGTGCAGTCTCAGTGCAGTCTCAGTGTAGTCTCACAGTGTAGTCTCACAGTGTAGTCTCAGTGTAGTCTCAGTGCTGTCTCCGTGTTGTCTCAGTGCAGTCCTGTGCCTGCCTCCACCTTTAACTCCATCACCCTGACAGGCTGGAGTAGCTCCAGCTGTCCCCCTCTGTGCTGTGTTTACAGCCCGTGTTCACTCACCGCTATCAGGGTGTTGTTCCGGCTCTGCTCCGCCGCCGTCGCTCCGCTCTCCCCGTGCTCCGTGCTGCCGCCTCCTCCTCCGCCTCCTCCTCCACCGCCGCCGCTGCCCGGCGCTCTCTGTCCGGCCTGGTCACCGCTGGGCTGGGGCTGCCGGTGCTTGTTGGACCGCTTGGCTTTGGCCTGCAGGCAGCGCTGGTGCAGGGCGAAGGTCTGCTGCCTCTCCAGGTCCAGGCGCTCCAGCGTCGCGTTCTCGTAGCGGCTCTCGCAGCTGTTGTGATGCTGCCGGAAGAGCTCGATCCTCCGGCGGAGCCTCTCCATCACCGCGCTGTGTCGCGGTGTAACAAAATCCGCCATCATCAATAAAGACTTGTAGTAAACTCCCGGCTCAGGTTTCGTCCATAAAATGCTGAATTTGGCTGTTTTTCACCCCCCCCTGGCCCTTTACAAAGACTCCTGTGCTGGCTCCATGGAGGCGACCTTTGTCTTGCTAATGGCCTTCAGTCACAGCGGCACTCACTGCCGGAGAGGAAAACGAAGGTTTTTGGGTGCAGTAGCATTCAGCCTCCAGAATTTATTCATTTAAACTCATTTAAACTATGAAGCTCATCATGTACAACAGCTCAGTGAAGTTACTGTGCGAGACAGAGCTGCTGCTGGAGTCTTGTTAGAGCCGCATTCCGCCTGAGTTTAACCCCAAATCACACACACAAACCTCGGATATATCCCCACAAACCAGCCCGCTACTTTACCTACAACCCCTTTAAATAACGTACACTACATTTCAGTTCAAATCAATGAAACAGTCTCTCTCTCTCTCTCTCTCTCTGTCTGTCTCTCTGCCTGTCTGTCGCCATCAGACTAACTCCCGTTGAAGCTAAGTGAAGTTAGCACATTCCTCCACTCTAAATCAAAGTTGGAGCGTCGAACATTCCTAAAATCCTCCGAGCTAACCCTTAAAATCAGCTCGTTTCGGCGCCAGCCGGTGTTCGCTTTTAATTGTAATTTAATTTAATTGTTCACATTAATGTTAGACAGTGTGGGAGCTTCATAACGGATCTGAAACTTGTCCTGAAACTTTATTTTGCTCAAGTATTCAGTTAGCTTCGGCTAGCGGGACGGGAGCTAGCTGGCTGGCTAACGCTTTGGCTTCTTCACAAACTCGGCAGCTAATAAACATTTTATTTAAAGCTAACACTAGAAAACAAACGACAAGACTTCCCAGACATTTGGAGCTTAAGTTCGGGTTTAAATGGACTTACTGTGGACGTGTTGCTGTCCGCTCTTCCTACAGCATCTGTCCAGCAAACAGCTGATCCTCCGCCTCCTTGTTAGCCGTTAGCCGCTAGCCGCTAACACTGTGTTTTGGGTAGGCAGGCTAACCTTAGCTCGACTAGCTTCGGCTGGAAGCTAGGTGGCTAGCCTGAAACGTTTGAATAAAGCGGCATACTTTAAGTGTTTCTCTCCCCCGAGGTGCCGCCGCGGATAAATCCTCCCCTCGGCCCAGCCCGGGTCGGGGTGTGTTCGGTTTAATGTGAGTAAGAAGCGGCTAGCTGCGTTAGCTCCGTGCTGGCTCTATTGTTTTCCAGCGGACAGGCAGGGCTGCGCCGCCATCTTGGAAACTTTCTCTTTTTTTTCCATCAGGAGGAATGTCCCCGCTCCCGCCTCACCGCTGACTGACAGCGCAGGCGGCCAATAGGGAGCGAGTATTTGAGAACTTCAACGGACATGTCAAATCGAGAACCGTTAAAAAAATCACTAAAGTCAGTAAAAATTAATAAAAACAAACTGATTTTATTGTTCGCGCTCAAACTGTTAATTGTGGCTGACGTCATGATTGACAGCAGAAATTCAGTAGTAAATTCAGTCAATCAGTAAAACAAACAAACAAAAAAAAGCCAGAAGCTTAAAGTCCCGCCCACTTCCGGGTTAGCTTCAGTTTATCTTTTAATTTCAGGTTTGTTTTTATGATTTTATTAAAAGCTTAAACACGATGATGAAACTTTATGTTCATTTTTTTATAAATTATATGAAGACAAGAACATTATTCCCACCAGAAAAAGAAAAAAAAAGAAACATTTAAAGACTTTTGAACTCAGAATTGTGACTTTTAAAGATTTTTTAAAATACAAAGTCAAAATTAAAACTTTAAATGTCAAAATATTGAGATACTAAGTACAAAATAATGTAATCTGTCAAAATTTTAGACACTTAAAGTATTAAAAAGTCACAGAGGTCTCAGAATTGTTTCAACTAGTGATGGGAAGTTCAGTTCTTTTTAGGGAGTCGGATCATTTGACTAGTCGGCTCTTCATTTCACCGCTTATACTTTTAGTCAGCCAAATTTAGCGCTGTATTGAGTTATGATTTGTATGTGTACACATATCACTTAAATTATTCAACACATCCTTTGTTCATCACTTTATTTGGACACTCCTCATACAGAACTGTCTGTAGATGTTCAACAGATTATCTGAACACTAAATGTGACTCTTCATGAACAAAATAACCTGTCATCAAAGTGATGAAATATCAGAAAACAGCTGTCCAATCTGTTGAAATATTTAAAATAATCTGTCCAAACAAAAATTTGAAATTCAAAGTTTCTCAAAACGTTTATTTATGATCAAACTATTGAATCTTTATTTTTTCTGATCAGAAACTTCATGTTGACGTTTGTATCTGCGAGAATTATGCAACAAATCTCAAAGTTTCCCATCAGATTTTGATTGGCATACCTGTGACTTGGGCTCATGGGAGATGTAGTTGTTGAATACTAATGACAGAAAGCTGATTACTGTAACTAACCACTGTCCCCAGTACCAACCCAGTAAAAGTATCAACATATTTCTACTAACTAACAGATTTTAATCAAAATTACAGATTAATCAGGGTGTCGATTAGCTCAGTTGGTAGAGCATCCGCCCCGTGCACGAAGCCTTGCCGCAGCGGCCCAGGGTTTGAATCCGACCTGCGGCCCTTGTCGTTCTCTCTCTCTCTCTCTCTCTCTATTCCTGTCACTCTTCAGCTGTCTCTGTCAAAAATAAAGTTTAAAAAGCGCCAGAAAAATTACAGATTAATTAAGTTATAAATGTGTCGAGATGACAGCTGAGAAGAAAATCAGGAGTAATCTTAAATATTTTGGACTCCATGTTTGTTCTGCATCAGAAACACAAAGACAAACTGTCTGTGAATGAACCTGATTCTGGTTCTGACCCGTGTTAATCGTCGTCCTCAGTGGACTCAGAAATGACTGACAGACGTTAAAAACTCAGTTTCCATTTGGCCTTTTTATTCATAAACAAACGTCGTCTGCTCGTCCACACACACACAGACACACACACACACACGCCGGGCTCCATCACAGTATTTCTATTCAAAGTGGACCTTGTTGTCGTCGTGGTGCGTCGGCAGCAGAACCGGGCCGGGCCAACAGTTACGTTTAGTTCAAACACAATGTCAACAAATAAAAAGTACAGAGTTACACCAGCAGATACAGTGTTCAGTCTACAGTCTGTTAGCTCGCCAGCTTCAGCTTCACCCACACGACCAGAGAACAGAGTAAAGAGGAAGAGGAGGAGACGATGAAGAGCGCCGCTTGACGGGACAACGCTGCTGCTGCCGGCGGCCATTTTGTCCTCAAGCATCACGCTTTAACTTCAGAGCGACGGACACGTGAAAGACTGAAAGCAGCAGAGCGACGAGCTCGCCATCACGCTACAAGGAGACAAATCAAAGGTTAAAGGTCACCTGACGTGGAAACAAACGGGGGCCGCCATGTCGCCTCGACACTTTTTTCCCCGCCCACTATTTAAACCCATCAGCCAATCACGATAGAGCCCGCTAGCAGAGAGCCAATCCCGAGCTTTGACACAAGTTTAGAGTTTAACCGTCAAAAAAAAACTGAAGTTTGAAACAGACAACGGTCACATGACCCGACTGATGGGACAGACGGAGCGCGCTCAGTAGAGATTGAGATTGAGGACAGACTTTTTGTCCTGATGGTGGCGCTAGAGGAAACATCAGAGGGGTCAAAGTGTTGGACGAACAGACTTTATTTTTGTCCACTTTGGCTTCCCGTACGATAGCAGATCATTAGCAAGTTGACGTTAGCTTCAACACGATTGGCTGTTCTCGATTAGGTGACATCATACCATGCTAACAGATGACATCATACGATGCTAACAGACAGCTAAGACAGATTTAAAGTTTGATGTTGAATCTCAGCTCAAAGTCACTGACTGAACCTTTCCAGAGCTTTCAGCAGCAGCTCTCTGCCTTCATCGCGGCTGTCAGAAAAGCAGTAAGTGACCTTTGAGTTTGGATCATTTGGATTTTAAAGAAGTGCCGTCTCTTTTAAACATGGGGCTAAACTCCAACAGGAGGGAGCGTCTGATTGGTTGTCTGAGATGTGGAGGTGTGGCAATGAGGCAGGTGGACAGGTGAGGAGAGTTAAGCGCCTGAGTTTTTCCCGTAGTGCCTTTTTTCTTTTCGTATGGGGTCGATGAACGAGGGATGGGTTTCTGTCCACCTGCTGACACGACGAGGTCCAAACAGACGACGGCGGCTCAACGACCCACCTGAGTCTGCCTGAGAGGCGAAACTCAGGGACAAAAACATGGACAGGAAGGACTGCGAGCTGCCGTCACGTCTGTTTGGACTGAAACCACCGAGGAAGAAGGAGAGAGAGGAGCTGCTGTCAGTAACTATCATCGTCATCATCATCGTCGTCGTCGTGTGACTCTCAGCTCATGAAGCCGGGACCGGTCCGACCAGATCCACGTCAACAAACACCTTTACAACGACCTAAGTGACCTCTGACCTCCAAGGCTGCCATCAGGACAAAAATACACAAATACTGAAGAGAAAACATGAGCTAACGTTGAGCTAACATGAAGCTAATGTTGAGCTAACTGTTTCAGAACAAACATTTCAATGACAGGAAATGAGACATGAAAAAAAAAGGAAGTTGCGTCAGCTGGAGTGTTCCCCGTTATCATTTTTTAAAAATATTAGCATGTAGCCTGCTGCGGCTAATCACTACGTTGTGGGTTACTTTAGGATGCTAACCAGCTAATCTGTAAAATCTAGGAAGGCTAATGAGCCAACTATTAGTAGGTAAATTAGCTTTTAGCAAGCTAATTAGCTAGTTGTTGGTAAGTAAACATTATTTTTGGGCTTGTTAGCGCCCCGCTGTTATGCTAATAAACAGTTTATAGTAGATAAGGATGATAAGACGCTACTTTAAAATGTAGTACAAGTAGACAAATTACCACCAAGTTGCTCATGAGCTAATTAGCAGGCTAGAAGACTAATTAGCAACACTTCTGCTAGGTTAATCCCTGACCATTGACTCACAGAACGCTAATAAATCAACCGTTAGCATGTGCGTGTTGCTTCCAAGCTAGATAACGTTGCGGGCTAATTAGCACCCTGTTGCTTGGCTAATTGGCAAAACTTTTGATTGGTGAGGTCTGACAGTTAGCCTAGTTAGCACCCTGATCGTGGGCTAATTAGCAGACTGTTTGTAGCCCAAGCAGGAAGATGGTTACTTTAGACTGTTAGCCTCGTTAGCAGCGTGTTGCTAGGCTTACTGTAGGTTAATTCCCTGACTATACCATAAACCAAGCTTCATTATTAGCCAATTAGCAGTCCATTAGCAGCCCAACAGGGTCCTGGTAGACAACCTCAGACTGCAGGCTAACTCGTGGCTGCTGATAGCCAAATATCGTCTGTCAGGAGGCTAATTAGCATGGTGCTCAGGGCTAATTAGCAGGCTGTTGGTAGGTAGGGCGGGGCACTTGGCTAGCTCAGGGTGTCGCTGGGCGGTGAGCAGTGGGCGGAGCGTCAGACAGGACGGGACGGGATGCGTTGATCCCGCGGGGTGGAGTCTGCTCAGGTGGTGTTCAGGAATGATGCAGGAAGTTTTAATCTCTTTCATAAACAAAAAAAGTCAGTCCTGTTCGTACTGGAATCATCATCATGATCATCGTCATCGTCAGCGTCCATGTTGGAGGTCTGGATTAGTTTCCTGTCGGCTTCACTGCTTCAAACGGGGTCCATTTAGGCTTCATCGCCTCAGAGCAGAGGAGGAGGAGGTGAAGGAGAAGGAGGAGGTGGAGGAGGACGGGTGGGTGTTTCAGGGGTGGAGGGTTGATGGAGGTGTTGAGGTCAGGGCTGTGGATTCAGAGAAATCAGTCTTTTCTGACCTTCCTGTTCCTCGGAGATCTCCGCAGAACATCTTCCTCCAATTTCTACAAACAAGTCAAGACAAAGGTTCAGACAGACAGACAGGTTCAGACAGGTTCAGACAGGTACAGACAGGTACAGACAGACAGACAGGTTCAGACAGACAGAGGTTCAGACAGACAGAGGTTCAGACAGACGTACAGAGGTTCAGACAGACGTACAGAGGTTCAGACAGACAGACAGACAGACAGAGTTCAGACAGACAGACGTACAGACAGACAGACAGGTTCAGACAGACAGAGGTTCAGACAGACAGACGTTCAGACAGACAGACAGCTCCAACTTAAACCTCAAAATATAAACTTTATCGTCTGTTTATCTGATTTATGAACGAGTTCAGAGTTCACGTCCATACAAACTGTTTCTGTTGGAAAAGCAGCTTCATCATGTGCAGTGGTAAAATGTAACTAAGTACTTTTACTTACCTCTGACAGTTACTTTACAGATCAGGTTAAAAACATGAATCATTAAAGATGAGAACAAACAGAGTGTACTATGTAAAACTTCAATAATATATAATAAACATTCTGCTTTACTCTTCATACTCTGCGTGTGACGTATAGACTTTGTGACGTAGACTTTATGTGACGTAGACTTTATGTGACGTAGACTTTATGTGACGTATAGACTTTATGTGACGTAGACTTTATGTGACGTATAGACTTTGTGACGTATAGACTTTATGTGACGTATAGACTTTATTTGTGACGTATAGACTTTGTGTGTGACATATAGACTTTATGTGACGTATAGACTTTGTGACGTATAGACTTTGTGACGTATAGACTTTGTGACGTATAGACTTTATGTGTGACGTATAGACTTTATGTGACGTATAGACTTTATGTGACGTATAGACTTTATGCGTGACGTATAGACTTTATGCGTGACGTATAGACTTTATGTGTGACGTATAGACTTTGTGACGTATAGACTTTATGCGTGACGTATAGACTTTATGCGTGACGCATAGACTTTATGCGTGACGCATAGACTTTATGTGACGTATAGACTTTATGTGTGACGTATAGACTTTATGTGACGTATAGACTTTATGTGACGTATAGACTTTATGTGACGTATAGACTTTGTGTGACGTATAGACTTTATGTGACGTATAGACTTTATGCGTGACGTATAGACTTTATGTGACGTATAGACTTTATGTGACGTATAGACTTTATGCGTGACGTATAGACTTTATGCGTGACGTATAGACTTTGTGTGACGCATTGACTTTATGTGTGACGTATAGACTTTGTGTGACGTATAGACTTTGTGTGACGCATTGACTTTATGTGTGACGTATAGACTTTATGTGACGTATAGACTTTATGTGTGACGCATAGACTTTATGTGTGACGTATAGACTTTATGTGACGTATAGACTTTATGTGACGTATAGACTTTATGCGTGACGTATAGACTGTATGTGACGTATAGACTGTATGTGACGTATAGACTTTATGTGACGTATAGACTTTATGTGACGTATAGACTTTATGTGACGTATAGACTTTATGTGACGTATAGACTTTATGTGACGTATAGACTGTATGTGACGTATAGACTTTATGCGTGACGTATAGACTTTATGCGTGACGTATAGACTTTATGTGACGTATAGACTTTATGTGACGTATAGACTTTATGTGACGTATAGACTGTATGTGACGTATAGACTGTATGTGACGTATAGACTTTATGTGACGTATAGACTTTATGTGACGTATAGACTGTATGTGACGTATAGACTTTATGTGACGTATAGACTGTATGTGACGTATAGACTTTATGCGTGACGTATAGACTTTATGTGACGTATAGACTTTATGTGACGTATAGACTTTATGCGTGACGTATAGACTTTATGCGTGACGTATAGACTTTATGTGACGTATAGACTTTATGTGACGTATAGACTTTATGTGACGTATAGACTTTGCGTGTGACGTATAGACTTTGCGTGTTATCAGCTGGTTGGTGGTCTCACCTCGTCACCTGACGCCTCCTTGTCTTCCTCCTTCTGTCCTTCCTCTTCCTCTTCCTCTTCCTCACTCTTTTCTTCTGCAGCTGAGACAAACGAACAGATTCAGTCAGACGACAGAAACACTCAGGAGATCATCAATCAATCAATCAATATTTAGACATCGTACAGACCTGGACTCTTCTCAGCCTTCTCCTCTTCTCCTTCTTCCCCTTCTTCTCCTTCTCCTTCTTCCTCCTCCTCTTCTTCTTCTTCCTTCACGTCGGGCTGAGCTTCATCTGTCTTCTTGTATTCAGCCGCCGGCGTCGCCGGGCTCTTCTTCTGCACGACAGGAAACAACAGTTCAAACCAAGAACCTGAAGTCTGATCCTGGTTCAGCTCAGAGTCCACATCCAACACACAGGCTGACCTTTGACCTCTGACAGTCACCTGAGGCTGACCTTTGACCTCTGACAGTCACCTAAGGCTGACCTGAGGCTCATCATCACCTCTACAGTCCACTGACTGACAGATACTGACTGACAGATACTGACTGACAGATACTGACACCTTGTGGTCAGTATCTGTTAAGACGACGTACACAGTGTGTACTCTTTGAGACTGTGTAGGAATCCTGAAGTACTCCTGAAGTACTCAATTACAACTCAAACACTAATCATGTCTCACATCAGCAGCTGTATCATGTCGTAGTCGTGGTGACACAGATGCTGTTTGTGTTGGACTACAGCAGCACTGACACAGACGCAGCACAGACACCAACACATGAAGCTACGCTAACAGCTAACAGCTAACAGCTAACAACAGCAGTCACCGGGCCTGAGGAGGCGGGGTCAGGGCGACGTCCGGCTTCGTTAAACTCTTCCTGTAAGGTGGTGAGACTCAACTGACCCTGAGCTGAGCCTGACGACCTCTGTGGACAGCCACACACACAGACACACACACACACACACACACACACAGATAACTGTATGTCTGTCATGTACAGGAGGTCTGACTTGATGCTGCTCATCTCATCACTGCTTTTCCCTTGAGGTACACACATCCAGCTAACAGCTAACTCTGTGTGTGTGTGTGTGTGTGTGTGTGTGTGTGTGTGTGTACGTGTGTCTTACCTTGCCGGTGCAGCAGAAGACGATGATGAGGACGAGAGGTAAAGCCACGGTGAGGACGTAGACGACCCAGAGCCACGGACGCTCCTCTGCAGCATTCAACATCTGAGTGGCCAGACCGGGCTACAAACGAGGACGACCACAGAGACGACAAGATAATTCAGACATGAATAATACATGAGCACGTTAATTAATGCTAACAACATCAGAAAGCACCTATACCTCAGCGGCGCCCTCTGCAGCCTTCTTCAGGCCCCAGCCGTCGTTGGCCCAGCGCTCGGCGGTGTTGCGGTCGTCGGTGATGAAGAAGTTGTCAAAGAAGATGTCGGAGGTCATGGACCAGAGCTCGAGGCCCACGGCGCTGAACGGGCTCATCCTGAACGGCTGCAGGTCCTCGAAGAACGCCGGGTTGGGGATCTTCCTCGGCTTCCAGATGCCCTGAGGAGAAGAAAGGAGCTCCGGTCAGGACGCTGCACGCCGTCTGATGGTGGCCTACGAGCCAATCGTGTTTGAGGACTCACCTGGTAGTTGGGGTTGTCGATCATGGGGGGCTTCCACTTGCCCTTGTAGTTGGGGTTGTCGATCATTGGTCGTTTCCAGGCACCGCAGCCAGGGGCAGTCTCACAGGCGGGGTTAGGGACCTGAGGAGCCTCCCATTCACCGTCCATGTCCTCGTCCCTGATGGACAGGAAGTTGGTTAGAGCGAGGCAGACAGACGGATGAGCATCATCAGCCAATCAGACAGACGTGTCAGAACTCACCAGTCTTCAGGTTTGACGGCGTCGGGGTCTCCGATGTACTCGGGCTCGTCGTCCAGCCAGCCGTCAGGTTTGACTGCGTCTTCATCAGGAATCTGAGCGGGAGCGTCCTCGTCCCTGAAGACAGACGAAGACCAACAGTCTCAAACACACGACCACACGACCACCATCATGTAACTTTAACGCTTCAACATTTGTTTGTTTGCAGTTATCAGTGATTAGCATTATGCTAATTTTGGATTTCTCCAGTTTAAACTGACGATAGTCCATCAAAGAAACGACTTCTTGGTTACCGTGGTAACCAGCTGTGGTACTGACCAGTCCTCGGGCTTGGCGGCGGCTGGGTCCTGGATCTTGGGCCTCTCGTCCCAGTCCTCGGGCTTCTGGTCGTCGGGGTCTTCGATCTCAGCGGCTGGGTTCACGGGAGGAGTCATGTCCGTCAGCAGGCTGCCGCTGTTCACCACAGTCTGATCCACCAGAACCTCGAAGGTGTTGTCCGGGTTCACCACTGGAGGGCGACAGAGACACACACACACACACACACACACACACCTGGTTACACACCTGGACTGTCTGTAATGTGTGTGTGTGTGTGTGTGTGTGTGTGTGTGTCTTACCGAGTGTGTACAGGTGTGTCTTCTTGTCGGTGTAGTACGTCCTCAGGTCGGCGTCGGGCTTCTTGGCGTGTTTCTCTTCGCACTCTCCAGTTTTCGGGTTCTTGTGTCTGAAGATGAAGTGCAGCTTGTAATCCTCTCCACACTTGTCGGGTCCGAACATGATGGTGTACGGAGTTTTATCCACGAACTGGTCCTGAAGAGACGAGAGGAGGACAGTTTGACTTTATAGCTAAGAGTACAAGTATGAAGTACTCGAGTAAAGTACAAGTACATCAATAAACTGACCAGGTTGAGATCCGGAGTCTGAGTCAGCAGCTTGACGTAGGCTCCGCCACAGTCGATACCTGCCTGGAAGTTCACCTCGTACCTGAACACAGAGAGAGAGGATGATGAAGAGGTCTGACAGGTGAACACTGACGAGCAGACGGTGCCCTGACAGGTAAAGACTGAAAGGTGTTCTTACTGGACGATGAGCGGCTTGGTGTCGAAGGTGAAAGGTCGCAGCAGCTGGGCGGAGATGGCGTGATGTTTGGCGCGAGACTTCAGGACCAGACCTTTGTCTCCAGGAAGTTTACTGTCCTTCATTTCCTCCACCGCCCATTTACCTGTTCACAATGACATCATCACTATCTACCTGTCTGTCACACTGAATCACATCATGTACGGTGGCCTTTTCAGGACATTCAGACAGACGTTACATACCGTCATACTTGGCGATCTCTTCGTCTGCGTCTTCCTTCTTGGCGCTCGACGCGATCCAGCTGAAACAGACAGACAGACAGGTAGATTATTACAGACACACCTGAGCAAACGTCTGATATCGACACAGCGATAAATCCAGCACAAGATGCATGCTGGGATACTTGAAGAGCTACACAAAGGTTCAGGTCCGTTCACCTGACGCGATGATTAAAGAAAGAACCGGGTCACGGTTTATAGTCCAATGTGAGAACAGAGTCTAAAGAAGGTTCTAGAGGTTCTTCAGGAGGTTCTACGGGTCGATGAGGAGACTCTAGTCATCATGAGAAGGTCCTGAGGTTACTTTAACTTGGATCAGTGCTCACCCGTCAAGTGTCCCCCGGTCAAAAGACTCGGCGATGTAATGTTCCCCCATCGGTTCTGGAGCTTTGTAGGTCACCTGGACACGAACAGAGAAACAAACAGAACCGCTGACTCAGTTAATCATCAGGTCACATGATCAGTCCGTCGTCACAATGAAACAACAAACACTTCAGGTGTGTCGCAGTAACAGATTCTTACTATAAATGTCCAAACAGGACCTCAGGTCAGTTAATGAGTAACAGACAGTTAGCTAATGTTTCTGTAGCGCTGACAGAACGTTCATAAACAATCCGTTTGCTCCTGTCCAATCAGCTGTTAGCAGTCTTACCTTCGGTGTGGGAGGGGTTTTAGGAGTGGGCGGAGCTTCGTCCTGCACGTCCCCCTCCAGATCCTCCAGCTCCTCCTCCTCAGCACCGGCCAGACCCAGATCCAGCTCGTCCTCCACGTCCATTTCGTCACCCAGATCGTCCTCGGCCAAGACGTCAGCCCGACTGACTGGAGCTAAGCTGAGGCAGAGGAGGCCTGCTGCCAGAAGAACGAAGAACCCGACCCTCTGATCCATAGTCTGCACACAGAGGAGGAGGAGGAGCGTTAGGAACATCTGCTCCAGCTGTTTGTTCTCATGCAGCTCATTCGGTTGTGCTCTTATTTTGAAATCAACAACACTGAGAGCATTACTCTGATATTATCCTCTCTGATATTCATGAGGTTCTAAATATGCTAGTATAGTAGGAGCTCTTTAGGAGGTTCTAATGGTCATTCAGGTGGTTGTAGAGGTTCTTCAGGAGGTTCAAGGGATCTTTTAGGAGGTTGTAGCATCAGCAGAGTTTTGATGGCCATTGAGGAAATACTAGTAGCCTTTAAGGAGGTTCTTATTATTATTTAGGTGGTTCTAGAGGTTCTTTAGGAGGTTCTTTCGGTCCTTGCCTTTCAGGTGGAGGTAAGAGGTTTTAGTACCCACTGAAAATGTTCTAGAGGTTCTTTGTGATCTTCTATTGGTTGTTGAAGAGGTTCTAGTCATCTCTGATGTTTTAGTGGTTCTTTTAAATGTTGCAGTGCCTGCTGAGGAGGTTCTACAGGAGGTTCTCGTGGGCCTTCAGGGGAGTTTAGGTTGTCCTATGGGACATTTTGTAGCAGTGTGTTGGATGTTCTCCGCCATCATCATTAACACACCCAACGAGAGAATCTGTTTTAGAAGAACACCGTTCATCCAGAACCTGAAGATGTTCTGGAGGCTCGTGACTGTTCTTCAGTCTGTCAGGATGAAACCTCGACATGAGTTCAGTTTCTGTTGTGCGTTTCTGTTGGTTCAGGACCTGTTGCCACGACGACATGCCCACATGGACCTTCAGATTAATCCACATTGTGATCATGTTTGACAACTGTTCATGCTCCCCAGAGGACACACACACACACACACACACACACACACACACACACACACACAGTGACCGAGCAGCACCCACAGGACACAGACACACAAACCTCAGCTCTGTTAACCGCTAATGAGATTACCCCTCACGGGATTACTGCAACACCCCACAACACACACACACAGAGTTATTATTGTTACAGTATTTTACACTTTGAACTTCCTGTTTACACACAAATAAACTACAGATATCAGATGACTGATCACACGACAAACGTAATTTAAACGCATTTTAAACGTTTAAAGTCTTTCAGCGGTCTCGGCTCGTTCTGGGATTTTAAATTTAAAGTTTGTTTCTTTGACGGCGGCGAGCGTTGTTTACATCACGGACACGCCTCACCTGAGACAATGACTCCCTCCTCCACCCTCCTCCACCCTCTGTACTCAAACATGTGACCACAGAGCGCTGAATAAAACATTAAAGATGGATGAACACAAACAGGACACCGCCCTGAAGGTTCTGGACCGGTTCTGAAGGTTCAGTTTGTTTCCAAACACTGAAAGCTGTGAGAACGTCTTCATGCAGGATGTAAAGACGTCATAACAACAGCTGGCTCCAACACAAACATATAAACAACAATCAGAGAACGTTAACACAACGATGCACAGATTCTGTGACTCCACCCCTCCCCCTCCTCTACCCGTCTCACCTGAGGCTTCAGGTAAACTCTAACGATGCTGATGTTAACGAGTGTTTACAGCCTCTGAACGCTGTTTAAACGTTCTCTGTGCGTTCACAGAAGGTTACTGTAACGTTAACTGTGTCCCCCCCTTTAAGTGTCCCCCAAACAGAAAGCAGACTTTAGTTCCTATGTGACGTTTAAATAAACTTTAAGATAATTATTATTAATGAATTATCATTAAAGCTCCCAGTGTTCTCTGACTGTGCAGATATCAGACAGACTGTGTGTCGTCTGTGCTTCATGCTAATGAGCTTCATTTCAAACCGACAGCTCTGACTGGTCAGGAGATATACGGGCCAATCAAACGAGCCGGACGCGGGCGGATGAATAGCACGTAGAGTCGTAAAGGCGACAGTAAAAGCTGCAGCGCTCAGCAGACTGGACGGATAATCTGATTAACCTGCAGCAGGATTAGCATGGCGAGCTAACGAACAGCCTGGCTGTGCAGTGAGCCGCTAGCTGTTAGCTTAGCATCAGAGCCCACGTGGCGTTTGAGGGACTTAGCTGCAGAGAGAGACACATGGAGACACACAGGAAGTTTGTCTGCGCTCCGGATGATTCCTCTGAGGCGTTTTTAAAGATTACACGAGTGTGAGCTGAGATTTGTTGACACAAACAGAACACACACCGATACACACCAACACACACCGACACACACCAACACACTGATCCGTTAAACCAACAGAGGCACACACACTTTATTTGAACTGACTTGATTCAAAACTGGAGCCGCCCGACACGTTCAGGACAAGTCACGAGTCATGTTCGGTTCTCCAGGCGGCTTCAAACCCGACCAGGAGCTTCTGAACCGGATCACAGCGCTTCTGGTCTGGTTTGAACCGTCTACTGATTGGCTCCGTTAAAGTTAATTATTTAGTCGTTTGTTGTGTAATAACAGATTAAACTGATTATTCTCGTCAGTTTTAACTTGTGTGTTTGTCGGGACTATTTCCAGCAGCGGATGAATCTACGTTTTGTGTAGAATTAAACTACAGTGTTCATGTCAGAGGGGACCCTCCTTCATCCTGGACTCTTAACGAGCTTTTCGGGGTCTCTGATTGGTCTAAATGAGTTACAGTTAATCTGATATTAGAGTTCAGCCTGCAGGACATCTGCTGCTGCTGCTCCACCCACCGACTGATACACCCACATAAAACACCACCACAGTTTAATTCACTCATCCATCCGTTAAAGAGGCGATGCCTTCGAGTCTCAGATCTGAGATGTTTAAAGTCAGAAAATATTTTTACAGTTAAAACAGCCGAAATGATCAAATTAATCTGAGTTAATGTGACGGTGTTTGCTCCACCTCAGCGTGAGTGACGAGACGATATCTGATCAGATTAAAAACTCTCCTGATGTTTGAATCATCGACGACGTGTTTCTATTTTTATTTTTTATTTTTATTATTATTCTGTAATCTGATTACTCTGATTATCAGCCTGCATCAGTTAACTCAGCACCAAACAGACCGGACAGACAGGTTACTGTTTAAACTGAAATAAACAGAGGAGACACCCCCATCACCCGTTCATCCACCCGTTCATCCATTCATGAAGTCAATGACTGAAAGCAGATTTTAAATCTAAGATAATGTTCTGTGTTAAATGACTCGGTGTGACTCAGCTGTTACCGAGCAGAAAACCTGAAAAGTGTGTTCATGATGTCACTCTTTATGGATCCATCACACTGATCCGATCTCTGCTCGAGGATATCAAATCAGAACCTGACAGTGATGAACTGCAGAGCCTGTTTACGGGTCGGGCGGGTGGCAGTCAAACAGAAACAGCGAGTTGAACCAGTCTGACAGCTCGGACCTCATCAGCTCGCTGTGCGAACACAGGAACCAGGTTCTGACTGTGTTACCGAGACTCATCAGCTGATTAGTCCAAACTGAGACCTGAATCTGAGCCGGTCCGACAAGTTTTTATTCAAACATAAACCTGAATGATTCGTTTGATATTTAAACACGTCTGTATGAGAAGATCTTCATCTTATCTTCTGATATTTCTGCATTAAAATTTATTTTAAACAAAGATCAAAATATCTGTGTCTACCTGTAGGAACACCTTGAACAGGTGAAGACCTGCTGTGGACTGAATGATGGGAGGCCTGCTGTAATAACACAGTTCAGATATTATGATGAGCGCGTCTGTTATTTACAGTAAAATATGAAAATACATATTTAAAGGCTGCAGCTGTCAGTTACATCATCAGATTAACCGCACGCCGCTCTGATGATCAATTAATCATTTACTGATCAGAAAATCATTTTCACTGAATGTTTTTTTAACGTTTCTGGACGTTTCTGGAAGATTTCCACCATTTTAAAGTGAATGATTAATTACGATAACTAATTAAACAGAGTTCAGGTGATCATTAGCTGCAGCTTCAAACACCTTCAGGATGTCTCACAGAAGTTTAAATAAAGTTTTTTTTGGGTTTGAACGAGAAAACAAACGCAGCTTTGTATTGATGCTAACTGCCCCAGCGAACTGCCCCTGACTCATTCATTCATTCATTAGCCTCTAGCAGCCTCTCTTTTCCACCCCTCCACCTTCAGCTCTCAGCTGCCCTTCATGTTCTTCATCCACCCATGAAGCTCCTCCAGGATCCAACACGGCTCAGACAGCTAGCTTAGCTTAGGTTAGCTTAGCTGCGATGCTTACGAAATAACTGTCAGAGTCTGAGCCGAGCTTTCAAACTTCGTCTCTCCTCTCACAGAGTTTGACTCAGCTGTTGGACAGACTCTGTCTCGCTGGATTACGTCATTAATAATTAATATTTGACTTAATTAAATGTAATTAAAGGCCAACGCAGCATGCTAACTGGGCTAGCTCGATTCACCTGTAGTTAATTAGCCTCCGTTAGCCTCTCGTCCTGAAGCTAACAGCATGCTGCACGCACGGAGCTTCACCGTTAACCGCGAAAAACGGACATTACGTGACTCATCAACGCGCCGACATTTTAAATAAACCGACATGTCCCAGAAACCCGCACAGTCCCGCAGCGTTACCCCGCAAACAGTGCCGTTTCTCGGCCTCTTTACTCACCTCCTGCTCGCCGATGTGAAAACTACTGAGGAGGGTCACGTGGGATATTGGAGGGCAGAAGCCGCCGTCCCCTGTGGCTGATTGGTTATCTACAGCGAATATTTGACGTTTCCTGTCAACTGTCAAGCGCTGATTGGTCGAGGGCGAATCTCGGTCGAACTGGTTTGTGCCCGCCCCCCCTGGAGCTGAACCTCGTGGACAGCACTGATTGGTCCAACGGAGAGGGGAAGTGAGCGCTGATTGGTTGTAGTGAGGCTGATGAAAAGGCTCGTTAACAGAGATTGAAACGGATTTTTAAGTAACATGACACACAGGTTTATATATGATTATATATATGTTTATATATGATTACATGTGTTTATATATGTGTTTATATATGATTATATATGTGTTTATATATGTGTTTATATATGATTATATATGTGTTTATATGTGTGTTTATATATGTGTTTATATATGATTATATATGTGTTTATATATGATTATATATGTGTTTATATGTGTGTTTATATATGATTACATATGTGTTTATATATGTGTTTATATATGATTATATATGTGTTTATATATGATTATATATGTGTTTATATGTGTGTTTATATATGTGTTTATATATGATTACATATGTGTTTATATATGTTTATATGTGTGTTTATATGTGTTTATATATGATTATATATGTGTTTATATGTGTGTTTATATGTGTTATATATGATTATACATGTGTTTATATATGATTATATATATGTGTTTATATATGTGTTTTTATATATATATATATATATGCGTTTATATATGTTTATATATGATTATCTATATGTGTGTTTATATATGAAAACATAATATACAGGTTTATATATGTGTTTATATATGTGTTTATATATGATTATACTGTATATGTGTTTATATGTGATTTTATATATATGTTTATATATGTGTTTATATATGATTATATAGATGTTTATATATGTGTTTATTATATATGAAAACATAATATACAGGGTTATATATGTGTATATATATATGAAACATTATAGAAATGATGAACACATTTCTTATTTTACATATCATGTCAAATATACTAAAACTCCATAAATAGAACACACTTCAGGTCAGTGCTGAAATAAATCTAATAAAAACTGCACAGGAGATCAATAAAAACATTTTATAATGATGAAGTGAAACATGAATCTGTTTGTGGTCAGACTACATAAACAATTAAATTACATCACTAATAATAAAATATCCTGACTGATATTGTGACATTTTATCGATAATATGACATTTTATTTCATTATTGGGAATTTATGACATTTTCAGGTGGTTATTAATATTATATCTTATAAGGTGGTCTTTTGTGGATAATTCATCTCTCGGGCTGATCTGGCTGTAATTTGTCGGTGTTGCTGGCTAGCTGGTTGCAGCTAGCTAGTTAGCCTTAGCTTGCTTGTTCGCTAACATTATTACTATGAATAAATGAATGAAAACAAAGTTTGATTGGACCTTTAAAGCCTTTAAATGTTTGGATACTGTGAAGACTTTTATTGTGAAGATCACTCAGGGTCACGTGTATTTCCTGTCAGCTCAACTGTGTGCTCGTGTTTCGTCATTTTCATTTGATGAAACCCGATGACACTCCCAGAAACTCTCGACAGCAAAACAAAGCTTCATTTAAATTTCTGTCTTTATTACAATTCACAGATTGGATAAGATCATTTAAATAGTTTATCTAAAGGATACAAAAGACAAACACAAGGTTATTTAGAGCAATGCATTCCAGTGCATCTCACAGAGAAAGAAAAGAAATAAAAAGAAAAGAAAAGAAAAGAAAAGAAAAGAAACGTTGAATGTTTCCTGAAGCTCGAGGACGTTCTGTTCGGTCCGTCTGAACCTTCACATGAAGAGATGAAGAGTCGGGAGGTGTCGGAGGAACCCTTTTGCTAAAACGTTCCTTTAAATTAATAATTTGTTTTTAACGTCTCCATGAAGTCAAACTTGATGTTTGTTTTTTGTCCATCTGTCCTCCAGTATCTGTCCAACACTGACACAAAGTATGGTATTTTAGAGTTTGTCATTTCCTGATAAACGCTTTCACTTGCTAAAGTAGCTAACCGCTAATTAGCTGCTGCTAACTGAATCTGCCATTAGCAGGCAACAGAACCGGGCTCAGCAGCCGGACCGGACCGGGTTGGAGCACAGCCTCTGAGACCAACAGGGAATAACGTTACAGTACCGAGGTGATTTACAGACTTTATGATGGAAACATTGATAAGTAGCAGGAGAGCTAATGCTAATATAACAAAGCTAACACAGCTAACACTGAGGATCCAACTGGTTTGAAGCTAGTGCTAATGTAGCTAACTGCTAACATGAGTTAATGTTATGGGCCTCACTAGTTTTGGGAAAAGGCTAACATAGCTAACTGATAATATAAGCTAATGTTGGAGAGCTTACTACCTTTGAGATATAGCTAATGTAGCTAACTGCTAACATTAGCTATTTTTGTTAGCTTGGCTGTAAAGCTAACATTAGCTAATGTTATGAACTAAACATTAGCTAACTAAGTTAGCTCACTGCTAACATTAGCTACCATTACTTGATGTAAACATTGATAAGTAGTGAAGCGCTAACTGTGGTTAGCTCGGTCAGCCGTGTAGCTAACTGAACTGACTCAGCCCGGGATGCCAGGAGCCAAACCCGGCAAGAAAACCACCTCGGTAGGCTGCTGTATTCACTGTTAGACTGGACACTGCTGGTTCAGAGGTTCTGTTCGGTCCGGCCGTGTTCACTGGAAACACGTAAAAATGAGGAAGTAAACAGAACTCTACTTCCTGTTTCATGGAGACTTTGAGGTTTGATGGATCATGACAAATGTGTAGTGAAGGCCAGAAGTATGTGGACAGCTGAACTTTCCCTCTACATGTTCATTAATGTGCCACTTGCCTCATCTGGTTTCAGTCTCTCCTCCAGATGTTGGACCTGCTGCAGGTCCAGCACAGATGTTGGGTGATCAGATCTGGCTTGGTCCGTGTTCCAGTTCATCTCGAAGGTGTTGGACGGAGATGAGGGTCGAATTCTTGACACCAAACTGGGAAAAGCTTTTTCCTTAATGGAGCTGCTTCGTGTCAGAGCGTCAGAGACAAACTTAGACTGTCGACACACAGCTGGAAGAACACTGAAATGTTCTTGTGTGAGGACAGAACCGGACCAGGAGAACACCTGGATACATTATAAACCTTCAAGGACCGGATCCAGATCAGACTGGATCAGGAGGACGAGGACATGTCGAGTTCAAGGCTCCAGATATGAAACGTATTAAAATGATATTTAGAGGAACATTTGATCAAAACGCTCTCTGTGAGCGACGTGAGAGAAGAAAATGTAACTATTTCATATCTGATTTATTAACAAAAGAATCAACGAGACTGAAAACTACAGTACATGAAGTACTACAGAAACTAGAGAACGCTGTACTACATCACAGTACTGTACTGTAAAGTACGTTAGAGTACTGTATGTGTACTACATGTACAACAGAGTACTATATAATACTTTAGAGTGCCACAGAGTACTGTGAACTACAGTGCAGTACTGTAGAGTACATTAGAGTATGTTAGAGTACTGTGAAGTACTTTAGAGTACTTTATAGTATTGTACTGTAGAATTCTCTATAGTACTGTAGAGTACTTTAGAGTAATGTTGAGTACTCTATAGTACTGTAGAGTACTTTAGAGTAATGTTGAGTACTCTATAGTACTCTGAAGTACTCTTTTTAGTGCACTTTAGAGTACTGTACTGTATAGTATGTTATAGTACTGTACTTTATAGTACTCTTTAGTACTGTGTTATAGTACAGTACTGTACTTTATTGTACTTTGTAGTACTGCAGGGTCCTATAGAGTACTTCAGAGTACTGCAGTACAGAGCAGTGTTGTGAAGGCCTCAGTAAACTAAAATCAAACGTGGTCTACAGACTTGGTTAAAAAAGGAAACAGCCGTCGTCGTCAGTAGTTTCAAGCCACAAAGATGTGAGAAGGTCCGAGGTCACAGCAAAGGATTCTGGGTATTTGCTGTGGCTACATGTTGTGTCAGTCCGGGGCTCGTTTCTGCTCTTCGTCTTCATTTTAAGGCAAATCGCTCGCCGACGGCGGGAACGACAGACACAGACACACCGAGGCATTCATATACGCACATACAAGGTAACTGAGGGGAACACGGGGGGTAGACAGGTCCGGACCGGCCGTCTGCAGGCCTTTGAGTCATGAAGCAGCAGATTCATCATCATCATCATCATCATCATCATCATCATCATCATCATCACGGTGCGCCGCTGCACATTACCAGTGTTTGAACATGGACTTACTGTATGTACACATAAATACAGACTTCAGGATTAATTACAGCTTCATCTTTATCGAGACAGACAGGTTTCCCCTCACTCGCCTGTCTGTCTGTCTGTCTGTCTGTCTGTGTGATCCGTGTTTTCAGTCTATGATCTGATCAGCCCTGCAGTGGCGAGGTCCGGCCAGATGGCGGCGCCGTGGCACCGCGGTGGGGATCTGGTGAGCAGGACTGGAGCTCCGGTCAGCCCGGCTGAATGCTCGGAGGTGCTGAGGTATCGCTGAGGGGGAGAGGAGCTTCACTCGGCTTTCTTTATGAAGATCTGAGGACCAGAGAAACCAGAAGAACCAGTCAGAGCTCACAGGAACACAGTGCAGACCACTGTGAACACACAGGCTGTTTTCAACGTTCTGTCTTCACCACCAGAAGCTAAACGCCGTCACTAAACCCAGACTAATGCATTCTTTAAAGGGTTAACTCGGAGAGACTTTCTCCTTAGCGACCACCAAAGGTCAGAGGTCACAGGTCAGGAGGTCACGCTGAAGCATTTAACACATTCCTGCTCTTTGGTTTAGCGAAATGAACCTTTCAAATCAAAATAAATGGACTCATTTTGATCATTAGACCCTTGAAATTCATTTGGACATCAAGGTTTCAAGGATTTGTTGGACTTTGAACGGAGGTAGATCAACTGGTTTATTGAGGTTTTCAATCTTACCTCTTCAGTGCCATTTCAACCTCTGAACTTTCAAGCACTCCTAAAATCTCCTTCTGAATTTAAGGAGTCAGTTAAGAATTGGTGCTCAAGGTTACTACCTTTGTGTGAAAGCCACATAAAAACAATGTTTTGTTGTTTTTAAGTGCGTTTATTTGAACACTAGAGTCTTATCGTGGTTTCAAGGACTGCCTGGATGCCTAGGGGCTCTTGAAGAACACCTGCAACAATCCCCCAAATTCCTTGAACCTATAAGGCACTCATAGAATAAGCATCCCTAACAAGGCTTAGAACTGGAATACATCCAAGTATCCCATGAATCACTCCAAGGAAACCTTGAACCTTGACAAAGACACCAACACCTCATCATAAATGATTTTTTTAACCTCCAAATGAACCTCTGGGACATCCCAAACTTCCAGAGTCCCCATTAAGAAGTGAACTCCTTATGAAGGATCCTCAACATGGTTCCTTGTCGAGGATCCTCCAGATACCCCATGACATAAAGCATATCCTCAGTGCCTGTTCAACCTCTACAACCTCCTAAAGGACCTCTCAGATCCCATCAAGGATCCATCAAGAAGAACGCCACCAACATCCTCGTAAGCCTACTCAACTACTCTTAAACCTTCTGTAACACACACCTCTGTAACATACACACTGTTCAAAACCCCTGTAACCTCTCCAAGGACCTCTTAACTCTTCATAACATCACTTGGACCTGGGGGGCAAATTGAATTCTCTCCAGGATGTTTGAAACTTCATCAAAAACCTGTTCAAGAACTCAAACACCTCAAAACATTTGAGGAATCCTTTCAACTCGTCCTTGTAGCCCTTTAAACCTCTCCAAGAACTCCTTGAACTCCTGAAATCTATATAACCTGTCCAGGCTGTCTCACCTCGCTGAGGATCACCCAGACCGGTGAATCCGTGATCAGTGTGAGACGCATGGCCTCCAGGGGCCCAAAGGTGGGGTCCACCTCCCCCTCTGCGATCCCGTTCTGGAAGGTTCCTGGAAGAGACAAAGATCGTCGCGATCAGTAAACCTGAAGGACTGTCAGATGTAAAGGAACCCGTGACGTTCACTAAAGACTTTGTTTACTGTCATACTGAAGGAACGTTTTCAATGATGACTAGTTGGTCATTTTAATGTTTCTGTTGTCTATTATTCTGGTGTTCTGTTGATGGTTGTTCATTGTACTGTTGATATTAGTTGGGTACTCCCACTGTTTTATATGGTAACGTAATGTAATGTAACGTAATGTGAATCAGCATAACGTAACGCAGTTCAACGTAGTGTAAATCAGGGTAATATAATTTAATTTCAATTTATAATTTAACTAAGTAATGTAATGTAACATATAGAAACGTGTGTAACAATGTTATGTTACATTTTGTAATAAAACCAAACAAACTTCAAACATTTCTGGTGATCACAGCTGTTCATGAACATTAAGTCCTATAATAATAATTAAACAGAAACATTAACGATGATCCTTTAAAACATTCAGATCTAAAAACAGTTTGTGTCAAAGGTTTTTAAAGGATTTCTTTCTCGGGTTATTATTTATTCATTTGTTGATGGAGGTGAGTAATTAAGGGGTTTGATGCTTTTTGTGCAGATTTACAGAGTTATTAATGGTTATTGAGACCCATTATCCAAAGTCCATTAAGTGATCCCTGTGGTTCTCTGATGGTTCTCTGATGGTTCTCTGAGACCATCTGGCTTCCCGCCGGCGTTCAGTCTTCTCTCAGCTCGGCACCTCAACAGAGCAATAATCCCTCCGAGGATTTATTTACCGGGATTATGGTGTTGCCGTGGATGCTTCCAGGTACGAGTGCGACCGTAATCCCAGCAAAGAGCAGCGTCTGGGGTGTGTGTGTGTGTGTGTGTGTGTGTGTGTTATTGTTTATCACAGGGTATTATCTGATATTATTGTGGGTGTTATGGTTTTCATTCAATATCCAGCGACATGAGTACGTCTGCCTGAGAGCTTTTCTCTGAAACAGACACAGTGAATGAAATAAACATGTCATGTCCGTCTGCTGCCATAAAAATCATACTTTTAACTCCACTACATTTATTTTGATTAAATTATTCAAATAAAATATGAATCAACTAATAAATTATGAAGTTTTATTATTCACCAGCTGCGACATTAAAGTGATGAACACTTGAATGTATTATAATATATACATGTATTATAGTGTTATTATAAAGCAGTAATATAATTTATGATAAATAATAATAATTCTACATAAGTTTACTTGGATGCTAAAACTTTAAACTGTACTTTTTCTTACTGACATATAGTGGTGTAGTTGCTGATTGCACCCCCTCGCCTCACCCTCTCCTTAGCATGATGGAGAAACTACGGTGGCTGTGAAGTGACACTTGCGTAGTGTTGGTGGCAGATATGAAGCGTCTGCAGTCATGCTAACAGCTCTGTGAGGCTTTAGCACAGCTATGTTTTGAGCTAAATGCTAATGTTAGCTGGCTATAGTCCTTTAAACTTCTCTTCTGTCCTCGCCCGAGCTCTCTAACAGGACGGCTGGACTTCTCCTGCACGACGTCCACTACATATATTATTACTGTCATTAATGTTACCAGATCTCCATTACAGTTTATAGTAACTTAGTTAATGATTTGCTGCTGCTGTGCATCTGTGTCTCTCTATCTCTATCACAGGTTCCACTGCTACTGTAATCATTTTATCATTCATTGTAATCCATTGTCATTTTTCATTGTAATTACACAAAATGTTTCTGTTGACTTGTTGACTGTACACGTGACATCTATTGCACGTCTGTCCGTCCTGGGAGAGGGATCCCTCCTCTGTGGCTCTTCCTGAGGTTTCTTCCACTTTTTCCCTGTTAAAAGTTTTTTGTGGGCAAGTTTTTCCTCACTCGAACCGAGGGTCTAAGGACAGAGGGTCTAAGGACAGAGGGTGTCACTCCCTGTACAGACTGTGAAGCCCTCCGAGGCAAAATGTATTTTGCGACTTTGGGCTATACAAATAAAATTTGATTGATTGATTGGACTTCTTCTAGACGATGATGTCAGACTCAGTGTTTTTCTGCAGATGCAGGATATCTGAAGGCATCACGCTGAAATTAATAGAGCGAAGGAGAGCCGGCCGGATCGATCCGCCGACTCATCTGAAAAATTGATGAAGAGGATAAAGAGCTGCTGGTAATTTATGATGTCAGACTGAACCTCCATGTTTGTTCCTTTAAAGCTTCGTCCTGATTTTACTTCATCAAATCCTGAATTTATCGTTTGTTAATGAAGATTTACAGACTGACGAGCAGATTCATGTGTTTGTATTGTTGTTGAACAGACCTCAGGTCAGATTACACTCAGTGATGATGATGAGTATGAAAGTTTATATCCTGGTATTATATCATGTCACAATATTAGCACTAGTACTAATAGTACTAACACTATTAGGGTAGTGTTAGTACTTTTACTAGAGTAAAGGACCCAAATACTTCCTCCATCACTGTATGATGCTATAGTAATTAAAATGATAGTAATATTTTTAAAGGATGATAAAGAAACATGAAATCTAAATATGTTCCATGTAATAATTGAACGAGCAGAAAAAATGAATAAAAAGTCGTGAAACTAAAAATCAGATGAAACAAACAAACAAACTGAGTTGAGTGTTTGTGTACGAGAACATTGAGAACATGAAGAGACGTTCACGAGCAGCTCGTCGTTTATTTATTATAAATCAATAAATCAGTTCAACTCATGAAAAATAATAAATCTGCTGATGGACGATGAACCCTGAAGGATGATGGGTAACGTTTATTTAAGTGTTCATTGATTTTTTTTATTTTAGTATTTGATGCTTTGTTTTTATTTATTACAGTTATGATTCATGATGAGATCTGACCCTGATGAGTTCCTTTAATCATCTGTTTTTATTTTATTCACAATGTTTTTGTTTATTTTATTTTATTGCTTTTATTATTTATTTATTTATTTATTCATGAATAAATCATTTTTCAGAGCTGTTTTTATTGTTCCAATGTGTTTTAATGAAGCCGCTCACTGTCAGTGCTGTGGTTTATTAAATATCATGTAAATGAGAATAATCCATGAATTCATTAAAAAAAGCAGATTTCTTCTCCGTGTTCACGTGTTTCTAAATCAGCTGTTTCCATGTTAGCGTGTGCAGAACAAAGACTGCACAGAGAAATCTGATTACTGACCTGCTGCTTTTATAGTAACGAGGTTAGCACAGTGCAGGTAAACCAGTCATTAGAGCTGGTCCTAGTTTTTATTTTTTCATTTTTTAATCTTCCTCTTTATGTTTGTAACGGACTACCTGAGTATTGTTGCTGACCACGTCCTTCCCTTTATGACCACAGTGCACCTTCCAGCTCGATAACACGCCGTGTCACAAAGTTCAAATCATCTCAGACTGTTTTTATGAACATGGCAATGAGCTCACTGTGCTGCAACCCGGTACAACAATGTGTACCTAATAAAGTGGCCGGTGAGTGTATATACCGTAGATATACATGATGTTATATGATAGAATATGATCAAATATGATGGTATAAAGTGTTTTGTGTTGAATGTTTGGAGCTGATTCCACGCTGCTCAACAAAATATGTTAATCTTTTCATCCTCCACGACCTTGTGGTGATTTATCATGCGACCCCTTTTAGGGGTCCCGACCCTCAGGTTGAGAGTCACTGTTTGGGTGGATGTACTACTGTTAAAAGCACTACTGCAGCTGTTTTTACTGTTTATATAACATCATAAAATAAAATGTGAACTTTACGTCACCGGACAAACTTGTAAATGTCCCACAAACCCCTTTAAACACTGTGTGTGTGTTTGTTAGTGTGTCTTTATGGGGACCAATATGAGACGTTCAGACCTACGAGGACATTTTTGGAAAGTTTAAATAATTCTTGCAGTAACTTCTTGAGTTTGTGTTTAAATGAAGTTAGAAATGTTTTAAATGATAAAATGTTCTACAGGTAAAAAGGTCATTCAGGTGCTGATGTCATGATTCAACCTGTGATGTCATCACTCACCTATTCTGATGAAGCCGTCTTCTGTCCGATGGTATTTTGGCGTTTTCTCTTTCCCTTCTGTCAAGGCCTCTTTGTCTGCCTGGATATTCTGCAAACACACAAACACACATTTTCTGTCCTGTTAGAGAAACGTATTAAAGTTGAAATAAAACAAATAAACGAGTAAGAAAAGCTCCTTTATGGACGTCTACGGCTGCTAAAACGAAAGAATAATTTAGTCAAATTGAAATGTAACTTTCCATTTATTGCAGCAGAGCAGCACTCTGACTCTGTTTGACCTGAATGGAACCTTCATTAGTGTAATTGGTAAAACCTGCGTTAAAGGTCCATTGGCCACCTCATGGTACGAGTCCCTGCAGACTGAATAAAGTTACAGTTGTCTGGTTGCAGCAGTTGTTTGAATGCTGGGATGCTTCTCACAAGCCTCTTTTGTAAAAACCTGTCCAACATTTTAAAATCACTTTTTCAATGACCAACCAGTTGATGTTCCTCGTTCTAGGACAAGGTAGCGATCCCTCACTGGCTTCCCACAACTTAAACACAGGAAACACGCGGCCGAGCGGAGGCATCGCTACCTTAAACTGACCTCAAGGTTTCTGCAGCGCTGGACAGGATTTTGTGTCTCTCTTTGTTACTCTGAAGAAAAATGTCTCATTACAGACGTCTCTTCTAGTTTTTGTCAGTCTTGCATTTTGTTAATCTTCCACATCCTCCTTTCCCATCAGTCCCTGATATCATCTCCCTCTCCTCCTCCTCTCTCCTGGTCAGTGTTACCGTGGCAACCGCCTCCACCTTCTCAGCCATCTCTCTCTCCCTCGGTGTCCTCGGCTCGCTCTCTAAGTGTCGGTTCATGATTTTTTTGTCTCTTTTTATTCCTCACTCTCTCTTGTCCGATAATCTCAGCTCTTCTGAGCTCTTCGTCCTCTTTGTCTTGCTGTGAGACTTAATCAGCCGTCGCATTACAGTCGACCACAGAGGAGGACGACACATTAATGTTAAAGCAGTTGATATGCTCACTTAAAACAGCCATCATACCACTGATCTCTTGTTAAAGAGGAAGATGATTTATTTATTTATTTGGCTGTGTCCGTCATTTCAGACTCAGTTTTTTTTTTTTATTTCTATCAAACATAAAAACACTGGACTCATGTCTGACAGTACAACTATGAGTACAGTGAGTACAACTACGTTACGTTATGTACAGTACAGTAGGTCACAGTTAAACTGTGATGGATGTTTACAACAGACTCCTGCTGGTCTGTATCTTTCTGGTTGTTTGACCGCTCGAGTCTCTTGACCCGTCAGATGTCAACGTCTTTGCAGATTAGAGCTTTCAACTTGGTGAGTACATTTTTGCTAGAAATGATTGACAAAAGTACGAAAACAAGACCCACGTTTTGTGATTACAGGTTCAGTAACTGGACCGGATTTCTAGACTCACATCAAATGGCAGAACCTCCACTGATGTGTTGAAAAGTTTGTCTCCTGGATGTTCGATGTTCCCGCTCCGAAAGAAATACCTGAAACACAAACAGACAAAGTCGATATATAATCAATATATACGTATATATCCCCTAAGATCCTTCAATGCCCTGATATCTTCTGGTAACCCCCAGACCTCATAATTCCTTGTACCATAGAGTGCCCTGATGGTACAAGCCTTTTTCCATGAAATGTGTTCTGGTACGCCACATGTGCTTTAACTCCTGTAAATACTGTGGTAGATTTTGGAACCCATAACATCTCAGTACCCTTTAATAAACCTGAGAACCCTTCATTGCCCAGAGACCCACAAATTCTAAGTACCCTCTTGTAACCTTGTAACCCCTCGTAACTTCAGATCTACGCTGTAACTCTTGGTACCAACCTCTCGATGCGGACAGGTGTGAAGAATCGTATCCGTATGAAGTCCCCCGCTACAGGTGTGAAGGCCCAGAAGAAGTCCTCTCCCAGGTAGGCTTTCTCCAGGGTGAAGTGCTGGTATGTCTTCAGGCTGGTTGTCACCTCCGCCAGCGGGTTGGCATGACCCTTATGGAGGGTCTGTTTACCAAAGTCCTTATCCTGGAACAAACATGAGTTTGTTGAGTTCAAATGTTGAGAGCAGTGGATTCAGATATCAGGCAGTTTTCTGTGAGTACACGTTACCTCATTGTATCACTGAAGAGTCAGCAGAAACACTGAGATGACACCACTGTGCACTGACCAGAAAATAATATGAACCGTTAGTCATCCCAGACTGCCAACAACCTTTTACACTGGTATCATTGCCAACCTTGCTAGCTGTCCTTGATGACTAACCCAGTTTCAGTTCAGTACAGAGACTCTCACAAAGATACCAGCAAGAAACAGAAGCATGACTTCAGGCTTGATGTTGATAAACTGCCACAAAACCTCCTTGGTGGATGTTTGGGTTATTGAATGGTTTACCCCAATGGCAATGAGCTACCAATCTGTCTTGCCCAAAGACACTTTGACATGTGGACTGGACCTCCTGGATCCTGGATCTGAGTAGCTGTCACTTTATTGCCAGAAACAGCAAAAAAAAACAGAATCGAGATGTAAAAAGATGTGATGGGTACAAAATCTACCAGTGCATTATGGGCACTGGGGGGTACCTGGATGTCACAGTCTTTACAGGGTCTAGGTCATAAAGACCAAGGAGTTATAGCGCATGTAGAGTACCAGGGCATTGCATGGTACTGTGGTGGTACTAGGTGGTACACATTTCAGGGGCAACAAGTCTCAGAGGTCTAAGAGGGTACTAGAGGTGTGACGGGGGAAGATGCCAGAGCTTGTACCCCGAGATGGTAAAAGGAATTATGAGGTCTTGGGGTTACCAGAAGATAGGGCACTGCAGTGTCTTCAGGGATACTAGGGGGTTGCACACCTCAGGGGTATCAGAGGCAGTATAGGTCTACTAGAGGGGCACATATGGGGGTCCTAATATTTCAAGGACACTAAAGTGTAGTACAGTAACAAGGTCTGAGGGATACCAAAGTGACTGGAGTTTAGAGGGTGTAAAAGGGCAGGGCATTAGAGAGTACCAGGGGTTACTAGGGGATGGGCTCGGGGCTATTAATGGGTTCTAAGCCAACTCACTGCTGGCTGTAGCTTCATATTTATTTATTTCATATTTAGCGCACAGACACAGGAATAATAATAACAGAACACTGGTATTGATCTTCTCATCTAACCAGCCAGAAACCAAATCATCATATTTCACTAAATGTTTTAGCTCACAGCTCACACACAGAAACAAAAACAAGTCCTGGGTGATAAGAAGAAATTATATTTTATGAATATATATTCATTTCTTTATTTTTAATCAGTGATTATTTTAGACTTTTCTCATGTTTGAACAGATCTCTTGACATAACTCTCTCTACAGACGAATAAATCTGACTTCTTCTTTTCTCTTAACTTTGATTTTTAAACCTCAGGGCTGATTTTCTGACTAAACCGCATGAACATTTCAGTCTGGAGGGTAATAGCTATGTTTAGCCTCCATCTACAGCCTCCCATGCCGGCCGGTCCTCTGTGGTTCAATCCACACATCGAGGAGGCGCCGGTCCGGGACGGTCGGATCAATATCCAATTGATTGGAGCAGATTGCAGCAGCAGTCAGCGGGGCTAATATCCATCGCTCTTAACACAGTAATCAGAGGCGAGTCGAGGCGTTCGGCTCTGAGCTGCTGGCAGGAAACGAAGCTGCCACTGCTGTGAGATACTGCAGTTTGTGTCCAAACGCTGTGCTGAGCCGACGACTGCAGAGGCGTTCAATCTTCATCTGAACAGACTGAACCTCAAACTCACCAAAGTCACACAGCTGACAACAACCAGTCCAACCAGTCCACTGCTCAGAGATTCAAACTTTACAGCTCAAATATACAACAAAGTCTGTGGGGACGTCACGGAGACTACGTCCAGGTTTTAGACAGTCTGTGGTTTATCATCAGGATCTGATATCTTGAGTTGCTCGTGCTCATTTTTGTTGTAATTGGTCCTCTAAACCTTCATTAATGGAGCACAATAGTCACATCTGTTTGGCTGATAACTGCACACACACACACACACACACACACACACACACACACACACACACACTCTCTCTCTCTCTCTCTCTCTGCTCGCTGATGAGTTTTTAATGATACTCCTGCCCAGTTAACAACCAGTCCAACCAGTCCACTGCTCAGAGATTCAAACTTTACAGCTCAAATATACAACAAAGTCTGTGGGGACGTCACAGAGACTACGTCCAGGTTTTAGACAGTCTGCGGGGACGTCACGGAGACTACGTCCAGGTTTTAGACAGTCTGCGGGGACGTCACGGAGACTACGTCCAGGTTTTAGACAGTCTGCGGGGACGTCACGGAGACTACGTCCAGGTTTTAGACAGTCTGCGGGGACGTCACGGAGACTACGTCCAGGTTTTAGACAGTCTGCGGGGACGTCACGGAGACTACGTCCAGGTTTTAGACAGTCTGCGGGGACGTCACGGAGACTACGTCCAGGTTTTAGACAGTCTGCGGGGACGTCACGGAGACTACGTCCAGGTTTTAGTCAGTCTGCGGGGACGTCACGGAGACTACGTCCAGGTTTTAGACAGTCTGCGGGGACGTCACGGAGACTACGTCCAGGTTTTAGACAGTCTGCGGGGACGTCACGGAGACTACGTCCAGGTTTTAGACAGTCTGCGGGGACGTCACGGAGACTACGTCCAGGTTTTAGACAGTCTGCGGGGACGTCACGGAGACTACGTCCAGGTTTTAGACAGTCTGCGGGGACGTCACGGAGACTACGTCCAGGTTTTAGACAGTCTGCGGGGACGTCACGGAGACTACGTCCAGGTTTTAGACAGTCTGCGGGGACGTCTCGGAGACTACGTCCAGGTTTTAGACAGTCTGCGGGGACGTCACGGAGACTACGTCCAGGTTTTAGACAGTCTGCGGGGACGTCACGGAGACTACGTCCAGGTTTTAGACAGTCTGCGGGGACGTCATGGAGACTACGTCCAGGTTTAGATGACAAAGTCAACAACAGATATTTTCAAGCTGTCTCATGGTGTCTCTCTGATGTGTCTCTCTGCTCTTGCTTTGTTTTCTGTCTCCATGGTTGCAGACCTGTTGGAGGTTAATCTGCAGCATGGGACACACCTGGTCTCTCATGTCAGTCCTCTGGGCTCAGATCACCTCACCTGACACAGGTGTGTGTCTCTTGTTCCTTTACATACATGTATAGCTCACGCCTGTCGTATAAAATAAACCTGACTTTGAATTAAACATGAAAAGTGACCAAAGGACAGAAACATAATTTAACCTGATATTGGCCGACCTTCAGTGACAGCTGATGTCATCATCCTCACACACACACACACACACACACACACACACACACACTCATTTGTTACCTTGAGTTTCTGTATTTTTCCAGCCAGAGACGAGTGCGTGCCAACATGTTGGAAGAGCGACGGTTTGAATCGAATCCTCAGGTTAGCTTTCTGTCTGTCACAGTGTTTCTGAAACAAACACATCAACAACGTTAAACTAATGTTTGTTCAATCCTGTTGATGCTGCACTGACTCAGCTTCAGTCTCAGAGACTCACCGCATCCTTCTCTGGGTTGCACACTTTGACCCACATGATGTGGTCCAGCAGCCAGTCGATGGGTTTGTCTTTGTAGAACATCAGCATGAACTCCACGATGAGCGACAGGTCCAAGGACTTGAACATCTTACCTGAGGAGAACCAGAGGGTTAGTTGAGTTTAGTTTAGTTTAGTGTGATGGACTTTTACTGGACGATGGTTCAAATCCCCGTCGCTGTGTGGAGAATCAAAGCCGAGCCATGACTGATTTAAACACAGAGGACATTTTGTCTGATTTCATGTGTCGAGTCAATGAGAGTCTTCAGATCTACAGGCGAGGTCAGAGGTCACGGCAGCCTGAAGACACTGTGGGATTAAGTTCTGGTATCCACAGTCTTTAATCCTCTTCAGTACTAATGAGCCTGATTGTGGTTTGTTCTATTTTGTCTTTTTGTGTAATTTAACTACAAGATCCATGAGCCTTTGCTGCCGTTACAGTCAGAAGCTTCGCCTGTCAAATGAATCATTAAACTATTATTAATGTTTTAAAATAATGTGTTTGATTTTAGACCGAAAACTACAAACAGCTGAAATGACAAATGTCAATATCATCTGAAATGCACCATGGGAGTTGTAGTTAACTTAAGAAACACTGAACACATGAAGCAGACTGATTCACGTCTTCAGTCTGGTTGGTTCTGGTCGGGTTCAGACCGTCTCACTGGACTCTGAGGCCAGCAGAGCTCGGCCCGCCTCCTGATCCGTCCGGACATTTCAGTCTCTGGACGGCCAGACGTGAGACGAGATAACAGACCAAACCCTGCAGACTGAAGCTGAACTTAGAAAACAGATCTGAGCAGCTGAATTAGAGAACGGCCCGCGGCGCTGCAGCTCGTCTGATTTATCTCAGTGAGTCAGCTTCAACATGAATTCATGAAAGCAGACGCTGGAGGAGGAGAGGGAGGAGGAGAGAGGGAGGAGGAGAGAGGGAGGAGGAGAGAGAGAGGAGGAGAGAGAGAGGAGGAGAGAGGGAGGAGGAGAGAGAGAGGAGGAGAGAGGGAGGAGGAGAGGATTCATGAGGTCAGCAACAAGGGAGGGAGGAAGACGAGGAGGAGAAGTGACAGAAACAACAGCTGAGGATTGTAATGGAGGTCGTGGATTCATTCACAAAACAAAAGATGAAGCTCCTCTGAGCTCGATTCTGATTGGATGAAGGATGAAGTTCATGTATGTGCAGCTCTGTGAGGTTTTCCTCAGTGTCGTGTTATAATATATAAAATATATCACGTGTTATAATAACATCCATGTTGTAAACACAGTGTGGATCTGATTTTCTTCTTCTGCTGTCTGAAACAGTTTTTGTCTTTAAACAGAACAAAGAGTGTGTGATGGAGGGAGAGCACCACACACACACACACACACACAACACACACACACTCCTCCATTAACTTCACTGTCAGAATACCCAGAATGCAACAGTTTCATCAGCCTCACACACACCGAACAGGAAGCAGAGACAACATGTTAAAATGTTCTGCACCGCACATGATGGTGTGTGTGTGTGTGTGTGTGTGTGTGTGTGTGTGTGTGTGTATATTCTCCCTCTGGGACACACACACACACACATAATGACATAATTGGTTGTTTTCTCTGCTGATCATCAGATCAATAATTCACATTTAAAATGTTTCATTTCATTTCGACGCCTGCAGCAGAAACTCGTTACTGCAAAACAATTAAAACGTTCAATAATCAGACTGTTTATTAAAACGCTGACGGAGACACTGAAACTCATTTTAAAGGACAAAAAGGTTCATTTGACTTTTTCTGCTAAAGAGTTAGCGTAGCTGCTAGCACCAGTTTGCTTTCAGTCACGTCACGCGGTTCATTTATCCGATTGGTTGAAATGATCTCGTGACAGTTGATTCGTCCAATCAGCTGTCTGTATTTTTTGATAGTTCCCGCTCTTTGAAAATCATTTTAAAGATTTTAATTCAATATTTGATTTTTTGATTTGAACTGAGATGAAATTCAAAGTTTACATCGTTTCTTTGTGTCCTTGAATCATCCTGAATCCTGTTTATTACAAAACTACTGAAGAAGTGTTGATTTAAGATGATTTATTGATTTTTAGAAATCTTCCTGGTCGCTTGTTTCGTCCTGAGTTTTGTTTTTCGCTGTCTGTCGCTGCGTTTCAGCCTCTGGAGGAAAAAAACGAGGTGCGCTTGATTCTTCAGTCATGACGGGCCGAGCGCTCGGGGACCTATTAGAGGGAAGTGGAGCAGCAAGGCCTCATGGGAGGAAAAATGACGCTGGGTAATTTTGTGTGTGAGCGGCTGCAGGAGGAGGAAGGCTTCCCTCAGAAACACACACACACACACACACACACACACACACACACACAGGCTGACGTCTTTACGACATCTTTGTGTACGGTTACCGTGGTAACAGACATGTTGTTTTGCCTTATCAACACAAATATTCACATCTGACCTCAAAGAATCGAACGCATCTGTTTTCCGAGCGTGTTCCTGAGAATCCTTGAATTCAATGACCTCCATATTTTCAGCAGGATCAGTCTTCCGGTCAGAACGGACTAAATATCTGATCTGTTGGCGATCGGACCGACGACCTTTGTGATTTCTGGCCCGTCCGGCCTCCATCTGTCAGCTGGAAACACTTCTGAGGAGCAAAAACCTGAACCTGAGATCAGCTCACGGTTCCAGGCGAGTAAACGTCTGCGCTCCACATGTCAGCGCCGGGCCTGATTGGACCCGGGAAGACAGAAGTCATTGATCAGCCTCGACAGAATAATTAGAAAGCAGATCAGACGGATGCTGACGCTTCAATTAATCTGCTGGAGTTCATTTAACCGTCAGATGGAGTTTAGTTTCCTGTCAGAGACCAGAGAGCAGAACCAGAACCAGAACCTCCGGGGTTCTGCAGAGGACTTTGTGAGAAGAGCAGCGACTCACCAATGAAGCCGAGCTGAGAAAACTCGAGGATCATCCACTCCTCCAGCGGCTGCTGCAGAGCGAAGTTCTTCATGGTGGTGAAGTAATTCGGACGAGCGACGATGTCGTCCTCCAGCTGTAAGAGAGAGAGAGAGAGAGAGAGAGAGAGAGAGAGAGAGAGAGAGGAAGTACTCGGATACTTCAGTACAAGTACAAACATAGAAATACTCTAACTACAACACAATCAGCACACAGAGACTTGAATGAAGTTCAGAGTGCATCCACACACGGAGAGGCTAACAGCAGCTGCTGGTGGCTGTTAGCTGAGAGCTAGCTGCTCGAAGAAGCAGAGCTAACGTGACAACACATTAAATATTACGAACACACGTGAATTTACACAGCTGATACTCATAAGTTTGTTTGTTAGCTCCATGGCTAGCTCTGTTAGCTCCATGGCTAGCTCTGACTACCAGCAGCTGTATGGCTGCTACACTGAGCCGTGGTCAGTCTGTCACATGATTAGCTGATCGTGAGCCAACACCCTGTGTGACCAGAAAAGGTTCATTCACGTAACACTAAATGAAATTAACTGATAATATTTATCTGCTATAACTAGAACTTAAACGTTACGGCTAACGTTAAGGCTAACGTTATGTAGCGGTGGAGTTGTTGCATTTGTTGTCCTTCATGTTGCAGATGTTGTTTCTAACATGTTTGGATGAACCAGATCTCACTCGAGGACGTCTTAACGAATCTATGAACTAATTAAAATTGACACATGAATCCTGAACAGTAAAAATATCCTGAGCTTCAACATGGCAGCTCTGCAGCTTCCTGACAGACGTTTACATCCTCCACTTTAGTCTCAGGGGAGTCGACATGGAGTAATTACCTCCTCCACCTCCTCCACCTCCCTCCCTGCCGTCATCTCCGAGGAGCAACTCTGGAAAGTTCAGAGCGAGTTTAAGGTGTCAAAACATCGACTGTGTCTCTGTGTTCCTGTCAAAACGCTTCATGTAGGAGCAGCCCAACGCTCCATCACCGCCGCCGCCAAGCTGAGATGATGGCGGGGAGCTCCATCACCAGAAAATAAGAGCTCCGGCTGGGAGAGGTGCGTTCAAGGACAACAGCCCCAAAACATAAAGAGCCACAGGTCACACGGCGAGGACGGAGACGACCGAAACAAAACCATCAGAGTCACTTCCTGTCTGAAACGCCGCTCACCTCCTCTGAGGATACACTCAGTATTTTAACTCCAACGTTCATCAAAGTGAAACACAAACTGCAGTTCCTCTTGTCGTCCACTTGAGGCTGGCTCCAGAAGTGTGTCAGTCTCCATAAGTCCCCATGTTCAAATGTCCAGCTTCAGACTGAAGTCTGGTTTCAGAGGTTCTGTTCGGTCACTGGACGCTGCTGATCACGCTGTGACATCGTTTCTGTCTTCGCTAACCTTCACTCTGCTAACACGTCTCTTCCTTCAGATGTCAGCGACTCGTTTCATCTTTAAAGTGAACAAAGACTGACGAAGCATCAGAGACACCGCCATTAACGACCCCGTCAGTCTACCCACAATGCAACAGTTTCATCACCTCACGCTCTCTAGCAGGATTACATCACTCTCTGTGTTAACGGCGACCTGATTTATAAGATCCATCAGACGTGACGTGACGCTGTTTAATCATCTGAAGTCAAGGCTGATGTTTAATTTATGACGTGACGATGATCACACACACACACACACACACACACACACACACACACATATAACACACATATAACACACACAACATATTTAATCATCAAGGTTAAAAACAGGAAACAACAACAACAATCTCAACAGATTAAAAGCCTGCAGGAAACACAGGCTTTTATTTTGAAACATCTGTACAGCGTTTCCTTTCTTACCTGGACGTAGTAAGTTCCTTTAGACTGAGCGTACATCATCAGGAAACAGTAGTCCAGATTCTGCTTCGTCCTCCACCTGAGAAAGAGGAAGAGGAAGAGGGAGAGGGAGAAGAGGGAGAAGAGGAAGAGGAAGAAGAAGAGGAGACAAATAGTCAGTGAATAAAGATTCAATGAGCCATGACATCACACACATACCACAGACTGTCTAAAACCTGGACGTAGTCTCTGTGACGACACCCACCTGTCAATCAAAGCGTCCACGCTCTTAATCCTGCATAACTTTAAGCCTTAATATAATCTGAACAGGTGAGTTGTATATAAATTCACCCTCAGTACAGTTGTCATGAACGGGGAAATTAGCTACAGAGACCAAAACTGTTTTTTGTACCAGGCTGTAAACATGTTTATTTCTGCTGTGAAGTTGGACATTTGAACATGGGGACTTATGGAGACTGACTCACTTCTGGAGCCAGCCTCAAGTGGACGACAAGAGGAACTCACTCGAAGTTTTTGAGTTTTAAAGATACTGAAGTTGATTCTCACAGTGACGTGTCTCAGATGAACGCGTGTACACGTCAGTCTGCTTGTTAACACTGTAAAACTGTAAATACTGTATTACAATCAAAAAACAGCTGCTCCTCCTCCTCCTCCTCCTCCTCCTCCTCCTCCTCTTCTTCTTTAATTTGCATCATTTCAGCGTCACTGAATGTTTTTGCTTCCTGAACAGAAACGACGTCAGCACCGACAGAAAAACCTCCTGAACCACAGACACAGCAGATCACAGGAAGTTTGAACACGTCCAGAACACAACGACACACACACACACACACACACACACAGCGTTTACTCCGTCAGGTTAGAGTTAATAAAAATATTGATATCTAATCTGATCAATGTTTTTCTGAAATATTTGTAATAAATGTGTAAATTTTCTCCAGTTATTAAGAATAAAGTTCAGATTATAAGAACTCAGATGTTTGACGTAGATCTGAAGTTTAAAAATGATCAAAGACGAAGCTGAAATAATCTGATGAAATATTTTCTTCATAATGACACAAAGAACGTTTGTCTGACACGACATGAAGCCCTCTGTGTTCATGTGATGAACCGTCTGACTCCTCCAGACAACAAACACCACCCGCCTCCACCCTCTGTCGTCTCTTTCACTTTATTGTGCCGTAAATAAGCGCCTCCGCCTCCTCCTCCTCCTCCTCCTCCTCCTTCTCCTCCTCCCTTAGCTGGCTAACGTTAGCTAACTGAACTGTTAGCGAGCTAACTGTTAGCTGCTATCAACCCTCCGGCTCTCCATCCACTCAGGTGTGGACACCGGGGGTCAAAGGTCACCAAAGATGGACTCAACATGGATTTTAATTTGGTGTGTCCTTCTCTCCGTTCCTTCCTGCATCTCGTCTCCTCCTTCCTTCCCTCTGTCCACTATCTTCTTTACTCCTTCTCCTCTTCCTTCCTTCCTTCCTTCCTTCCTTCCTTCCTTCCCTCTCTCCAGTTTTCTCTCTTCTGTCCTTTATTAACCTCCTCCTCTCGCTCCTTTGTTACCATGGTAACAAGACCAAAGGGGGCGGAGCAACAGTTATTAAGTAAAATGATGTCACCTCGATCTGTGTGTGTGTGTGTGTGTGTGTGTGTGTGTGTGTTAAACAGCTCACCAGGCTTCTGTCAGCCTGTCATGTCTAATTCATGAGCGCGCTAACGACAGACACACACACACACACACGCACACACACACACACACACACACACAGTTACTCAACTTTCTCTGATTACTGGAGCTGATAAACAGAGTGTCACTTACGTGTGTGTGTGTGTGTGTGTGTGTGTGTGTGTGAAAGCCTTAGAGCAGTTTGACTGGTCTCAGAGACTACGTCCTGGTCTCAGAGACTACGTCCTGGTCTTAGACAGTCTGGTCTTGGAAAATGAACTAAAGTTTCTAAAATCATCCTGATGATTCATTTTGTTATTAAACAGACTTTTATAGTGAAAGAGGAGTTTCCTGTACTGAAGCCACACACACACACACACACACACACACACACACACACACAAAAACAAAACACAAGGTTGTTCCACACAGACTGAGTCATGATGTTGGCGAAGTGTTGAATAAACCAAAAGGTCGTTTCTACACACACATGAACACACACACACACACATGAACACACACACACACACACACACACACAAACACACACATACACACTGACCTGACTCTCTCTTTGGGGTCTCCAAAGGACTCTCTGAGTTTGGAGAAGTCGGGGTAGAAGTGGACGGACGGAGAGACGACCTCCAACAGACCGGACTGGATCTCTGCTGGGAAACTGACACACAAACAGGAAGTCAGTGAGGTCGCCGTGGAAACGTCCATGATGTCCAAAACCAGAAGAAGAAGAAGAAGAAGGATGATGGAAAGGAGGATGTAGGTGAGGAGAGGTGGTCACAGCCTCCCTTCATGTATAAACGTGAACGTGTATGCTAAGCTAGCTGTTTGTTCCCTGCTCCTGATTGGCTCCAGCTGGTGGGCGTGGCCATCATCGCCTTCTAACTTCCTTAAAAAATCTGGAGCATCCTGATTGGAGCAGCACCATGTCTAACCGTCCAATCCATAGGAAGTTTACTGAAGTCTGGAGCTAACGGCTCAAAGTCTTGGTCTTAACTTGGTCTTGTCTCAGTCTCAATTGAGGTGAGAAGAGAGTTAGGATGTAGGGAAGGAAAGGAAAAGAGTGAAGGAGGCAAAGCTATGGGAGGGTTAATGAAGGAAGGGTGAAGGAAAGGAAGAAAGGAAACATCAGACTCGATCTTTGAATTTAAAAATGTTTTTTACACAAAGCTTCCTGCTGACACAGTTCATGCTGCAGGCTATGTGTGTGTGTGTGTGTGTGTGTGTGTGTGCATGTGTGTGTGTGTGATAAATTAATCATGCACTAACATGGCGTGAACAATGGCGCACACACAGCTGTTCACACACACAGTGGTGATCAAAGGCTGACACGTACGAGCCGACATCAAACACACACACACACGCACGCACACACGCACGCACGCACGCACACGGAGGAATCCTATATCCGTTGCCATAGAAACGGCATCCCATCATGCAGTTGGACTTACAGGCGCTTCAGGTTCTCTGCTACACTGCTGGCGTACTGCTGATCAGCCTGAAAACACACACACACAGAAACAGGTGTTATTGTGACATCAGCAGATGACGGTCGGTGTCGTGCCAGAACCGGAGCTGGGCGACACAGAGGTTAGCATCATGGATCACGTTAGCTGCTGAACTCATTTAGAAAGCTACAAATAACACACACACTCATAGTGTTGTGTTAGCGGTAACGTTAGCGAGCTGGGCTGACTGTTGGACTAGTCAGTAATGTTAGCTGGTTGCTATGTCTTGTGTAGTTACACTTGTTGCACACACACACACACACACACATTTGTTCCCGCTCGACCATCAACAACAACTTGAGCAATAGATGACATCACAGTCCAGCCTCCCGCTCAGCCAATCAGAGCCCCGATGGACTCCCCCTGGGACCCAATCATCTGGCTCTGAAGGTCGCTCGGAGGTCACACACATGTTTTCCACCAGCCGGGCGGAGCTGCAGCCTGTCGGTCTCAGAGAGTTTGTGGCTTGTTTTGGCGTCCAGGAGGTGCCAGCTGGGTGGAGCTTACCACAGAGCTCAGTGTTAACGAGGAGCAGACGGAGCTTCGAGCTGCTCGCTGGTGATAATCACACTTCTCTCTCTCTGAGACTCTGAAAGTTGTTGATGACCAAAAACAGAAAATTCTGTTCTGGGAAGAACACAGAGGCCAAAACCAGAACCAGGTCCAGACCATGTTTACAGCGGTGGTTCTGTTTCACACAGTACTAAAGATTCAAGGAGGTTTCCACATGAGCTGAACACAAACATAACTGTGATGTGAAGTCAGTGTGTACTAAAAACTGCAGTTCCTCTTGTCGTCCACTTGAGGCTGGCTCCAGAAGTGAGTCAGTCTCCATAAGTCCCCATGTTGAAAAGTCCAACTTCACAGCAGAAATAAACATGTGTACTGTCAGCAGCTGCCAAACAAAAACCATAAAATTAAAGTAAAATATCATAATCCAAATAAATGTCAAAATATATAAATTTCTATTTCTTTTTACGGAGAAAATGTTATTTTACAGAAGACTGAATTATGATGAACAGCCATCAGGGTTCAATATCTTGGTCAAGGAAAATAACTTGAATTTGTCATTATTAACATATACTAGATAAAGTAATTTTACAGTTTTGTAAAAGAAAATTTAAAAAAACGGAAACTACTGTAATAATTACAGTTATTTTCTGTAAATTACAGAGTTTGAATGTAAAGGTACATTCATGTCAAACTAATAAGATTTAAATTAAAATTACAAATAAAAACTTATTTTTACATTGTTAGTATGGAAACATTTATGAAATTTTACAGAAAAGTGTCTGTAATAAAAGAAAGCAGAAAAAATATTGTACAAATATATTTTTTTAGATTTTCTTGTCATTATTGCCGTTATATGACAGTTTGGTTGTTAATTGACAGATAATGTCATGTCTCCGTAATTTTACAGATTTTTCTGCAATGTTAAAAAAACAGAAAACTACTGCAAAAATGTTTTTATTTTCCATAGATTTAATTTTTTACAGTGTACTTTTAGTAAGAAGAGTCACAGTGAAACATTTTTACAGTCGTCTGTCGGCGTCGATATATTTCAGGCCCTGAGACCAAACGTCCTCATCAGGCCACCGTACGAGCTGTTTTCCCCTCACAGCCTGCTGAAGTGTTGAAGCTGCTGTGGATAAACCAGAACTCAAGCTCTGAACAGAACCGCAGACGTTTTCCTGGCTCTGCTCTTTGTTCCTGTCACAGTCGGTTTCAGTGATTTTACACATTTGGTTTCCTTCACGCTCAGATCCTCGTGCGGCTGCTCACTCAGTTTGTTTTCATCTGTCATCCTGATATCTCCCTCTAATATTTAAAATCATATTTATTCATGGATGCAGACTGAAAACAGGAAAACTCCTCAAGAACAAACTCATCACACGCGTGACCAACGAGCAGCAAAGTGGAGAGACGTGTCACATGAATTTTACATGACCGAAGGAGCCGAACAACATGATGGAACTCAAATCCACCGAGCGTCCGTGAACAGGTCTGTGATCACATCCACAGTGTGTCTGTTCTTCAGCTTTATTTAAGGACAGCAGAGGACAGGTGAGCTGCAGGTGAAGCAGGACGAACTGCAGTCTGAGGCTGAAGACCAGGACGGGGAGCCTGGACTGAACTTTAGCCAGGAAATGCTAACGTCATGAGTCCACCCACCGGATCAGTCAATCATTCTGTCATACAGGTGCAAAGAGCTTCACAGGTGACTGACAACCTGATAACTAGACACAAGACCTGGGTGGAGGTCTGGTTTCCGGTGGTCTGACCCAGTGATGGGTCACAGCGTGACATCCATAAGTGAGCTAATGCTAACGTTAGTCCAACAATGATCAGCGATGGTCACAGTGATCCCACCCGGCTCTACGAAGCACCAAAACACCACAGAGAAGATCCAAGTTACCACCTCCAGGGGGCGCTAGCTAGCTGCTACCATGAGCTGCTAAAGCTCGCTCAAGACGCCGCCTCATAGAAAACAGGCTTTTATTTATTTACGGTAAAAAAAATTACTGTAATAAATAAAACGGTAAAACTTCTAATTTATTTATTTATTTATTTCATATTTTACTGTATAAATACAAGTTTGTTTTTCCATCAAAGGAAACACTGTTTTGCCGTTGTGGAGGCCGTGGTGCATGAGCTGCAGGGAGAGGGCTCAAGAAAGCAGCGCACACCTGCATCCTGTTGTCTAACCACTCTCCCCCTTTTAACACAGTAGCGTGCCGGACCTGAGAGACGATCCAGACACAGTCACACGAGGAGTCGGCAGTGAGGAACCGAGAGGTCGTGAAAGCCTGCGAACGACTCCCAGAGTGTTGAAGAAACCTACGGTGGCAACAGATACGCCACAACCGTATAACATTCTGTATAACATTCTGTACAAAATAAAAGATTTACCATGAAACATTACGGTGTTTTACTGTACAATTAACAGTGTCTAATACTAAACACTTTATTCTGTTTAAATTCCCTTAAAAATGCCCCATAAATAAAGGCGTAAACAGTGAAACAGTCACAGTCATTTTGTGTCTTTTACAGTTTTTCACTGTAAAATCTACACACATTTTTACAGTGTGCACACTTGTAAACAAACAAAAACTTGAAGGTTGAATGTTGATATCTGATGTTTCTGCTTTAAAACTGTTGAATTTTAAGAAAATATTTAAATCTGCCTGATAAAATATATAATTCTATTTATAAATGTGATTTCTGAGATTCCTCTTCATGCTGTTGGATTTCAGACTTTGGAGTCGCTGCCCACTTCACAGTTCTGTTCAGTGACTCAAATAAGGTGCAAATAATTAGCACATAATTAGCACATCAGCACAAGCAGCCATTGATTAGCAGCTAATTGAAGTTTGTTTCTGCCAGTTGGAGAAACTAAAAAGCTGATTAGACCTCTGGAGGTGTGACTGAAAAGACTTCCTGTGGCGGGAACATGTAAGACTGAGACGTAGGTTCGATTCCAGCCCGCTGCACTTTGCTACACGTTATGATGTAGCTCGAACTATGTGTGGAAAGTGGCACGTTGTTCCAGGATCAGGTCTGGATCCAGCCTGTGTCTGAATGCTAACACGCTCGGGTGTGTCCTGGCACCAAAGGGCCCGCTGTGAGCGGCTCTGGGTCCAGATCTGACTGCCAGAAGCTTCACGAGGTTCAGCTGGAGGAAAGCAGTTTGTGTTCAGCCAAACTGCAAAGAGCTCCAGCAGGTCTGGACCGGCCGGTCCTGCAAGTAACCGCGACCCACAGACGGACAGACGTCTCAGCGTCCAGACTCAGATCTCTGTTCAGGCTCCCATGATGCTCGGAGGGAGCTAATCTCTTGCAGGAGGCTCCAGATTTTGTAATTTTAAGCTGCGTCAGTCAGCAGGACGGAGCCCAGCACTGGCACATCATCCATCATGAGTCCAGCAGAGAGGTACGTCACATTTAAAGAACAAAAACAGCCAAAGAACATGTTTACAGGCTGGTACAGAAAAAAACGCCTGACGTTAGCATTAGCACGTTAGCATCAGCACACACTGACCTCTGCGATGAGGACCACGATGACACAATCCTCCTTCTCGGCAGCGCTGAGCTCCGACATCAGAGAGCTGAGCGTGTCGGTCAGGTAGGAGTGCACCTCCCTCTTCACGCTGGGAACCCCCATCACGATGGAGACTGGAACCAAACACACAGAACGGAGGAGCGTTTAGGTGGAGCGCACCGAGGAGGAGGATGATGAAGAACGAACAGATGGAGAAGATGGAGCTCAGGAAACAACAACAGAGATGTGTTTACATCCAGAGGAACATCACACAGATGGATGACATACAGGGAGGTCAAAGGTCCATCCATCCGTCCATCCATCCATCCATCCATCCATCTGTCCATCCATCCGTCCATCCATCCATCCATCCATCCGTCCATCCATCCATCCGTCCGTCCATTCGTCCATCCATCCATCCATCCGTCCGTCCATTCGTCCATCCATCCATCCATCCATCCATCCATCCATCCGTCCATCCATCCATCCATCCATCCATCTGTCATCCATCCATCCATCCATCCATCCATCCATCTGTCATCCATCCATCAAATCAAATCAAATTTTATTTGTATAGCCCAAAGTCGCAAAATACATTTTGCCTCGGAGGGCTTCACAATCTGTACAGGGAGTGACACCCTCTGTCCTTAGACCCTCTGTCCTTACACCCTCTGTCCTTAGACCCTCTGTCCTTAGACCCTCTGTCCTTACACCCTCTGTCCTTAGACCCTCGGTTCGAGTGAGGAAAAACTTGCCCACAAAAAACTTTTAACAGGGAAAAAGTGGAAGAAACCTCAGGAAGAGCCACAGAGGAGGGATCCCTCTCCCAGGACGGACAGACGTGCAATAGATGTCACGTGTACAGTCAACAAGTCAACAGAAACATTTTGTACAATTACAATGAAAAATGACAATGGATTACAATGAATGATAAAATGATTACAGTAGCAGTGGAACCTGTGATAGAGATAGAGAGACACAGATGCACAGCAGCAGCAAATCATTAACTAAGTTACTATAAACTGTAATGGAGATCTGGTAACATTAATGACAGTAATAATATATGTAGTGGACGTCATGCAGGACCACAGCAGCAGTCACGATCCACGAGAACCTGCTGGACAAAAGAGCACAGAAACTCCGGGGAAGAAGTTTAGTTAGTAACATGCATTAATGTACATGTATGACAGACATGTATGTTTACAGATGGTGGTGGTGATGGAGAGAGAGAGAGAGAGAGAGAGAGAGAGAGAGAGAGAGGGTTTTCAGTAAAGGGAGATGTGACTGCATCTTCAACCAATACCATGCCTGGCTAGGCATAACCCTGAAAGGAGGAGTCCCCCGGCAGTATAGTCCTATAGCAGCATAACTAAGGGATGACCTGAGCCAGCACTAACTATGAGCGCTATCAAAAAGGAAAGTCTTAAGTTTACTCTTAAAAGTGTTGACCGTGTCTGCCTCCCGAACCCAAAATGGTAGTTTGTTCCACAGAAGAGGAGCTTGATAGCTGAAAGCTCTGGCTCCCAATCTACTTTTGGAAACTATAGGAACTACAAGGAACCCAGCATTCTGAGAGCGCAGTGTTCTAGAGGGGTAGTAAGGTACTATGAGCTCTTTTAGATATGATGGTGCCTGACCATGAAGAGCTTTGTATGTAAGGAGAAGAATTTTAAATTCTATTCTAGATTTAACAGGTAGCCAATGCAAGGAAGCCAAAATGGGAGAGATGTGATCTCTGATCTTGGTTCCTGTCAGAATACGTGCAGCAGCATTCTGAATTAGCTGCAAAGTCCTAAGAGACTTATTGGAGCAGCCTGATAACAATGAGTTACAATAGTCCAGCCTAGAAGTAACAAATGCATGGACTAGTTTTTCTGCATCTGCTTGAGATACAATGCGTCTGATTTTGGCAATGTTACGTAAATGGAAGAATGCAGTCCTTGAAATTTGTTTTATGTGGACATTAAAGGACAAATCCTGATCAAAAACAACTCCAAGATTCTTTGCGGTGGAGCTGGAGGCCAGGGTGATCCCATCTAAGGTAACTAAGTCTCTAGAGAGAGAGTCTCTGATGTTTTTGGGTCCAATTACAAGAACTTCAGTTTTGTCTGAATTTAACATCAGAAAATTGAAGGTCATCCAACTTTTTATATCCTTAAGGCATGCTTGGAGTTTAGTTAACTGATTGGTTTCATCAGGCTTGATCGATAAATATAATTGGGTGTCGTCGGCATAACAATGAAAATTAATGGAGTGATTCCTAATAATGTTCCCTAGAGGAAGCATATATAAACTGAATAGAAGTGGTCCGAGTACAGAACCTTGTGGGACTCCATGACAAACTTTGGTATGCATGGAGGATTCATCATTGACAAGAACAAACTGAGAACGATCTAAAAAATAAGACTTAAACCAGCTTAGGGCGGTTCCTTTGATGCCAATTTGATGTTCCAGTCTCTGTAAAAGAATTTGATGGTCAATGGTGTCAAATGCGGCACTAAGATCTAACAGGACAAGTACAGAGATGAGTCCTTTGTCTGATGCCATTAGGAGGTCGTTTGTAACTTTGACTAGTGCGGTCTCT
>OX336893.1:857500-882500 GCA_946959425.1 Argyrosomus regius | reverse complement strand
AGACCAGGTCAGACCAGGAGAGACCAGGAGAGACCAGGTCAGACCAGGAGAGACCAGGAGAGACCAGGTGAGACCAGGAGAGACCAGGAGAGACCAGGTCAGACCAGGAGAGACCAGGAGAGACCAGGTGAGACCAGGAGAGACCAGGTGAGACCAGAAGAGACCAGGAGAGACCAGGTGAGACCAGGAGAGACCAGGTCAAACCAGGAGAGACCAGGTCAGACCAGGAGAGACCAGGAGAGACAAGGAGAGACAAGGAGAGACCAGGTGAGACCAGGTCAGACCAGGAGAGACAAGGAGAGACAAGGAGAGACCAGGAGAGACCAGGTCAGACCAGGAGAGACCAGGAGAGACCAGGTCAGACCAGGAGAGACCAGGTGAGACCAGGAGAGACCAGGTCAGACCAGGTCAGACCAGGAGAGACCAGGTCAGACCAGGAGAGACCAGTAGAGACCAGGTCAGACCAGGTCAGACCAGGAGAGACCAGGAGAGACCAGGAGAGACCAGGTCAGACCAGGAGAGACCAGGTCAGACCAGGTCAGACCAGGAGAGACCAGGTGAGACCAGGAGAGACCAGGTGAGACCAGGTCAGACCAGGAGAGACCAGGTCAGACCAGGAGAGACCAGTAGAGACCAGGTCAGACCAGGAGAGACCAGGAGAGACCAGGTCAGACCAGGAGAGACCAGGAGAGACCAGGTGAGACCAGGAGAGACCAGGAGAGACCAGGTCAGACCAGGAGAGACCAGGAGAGACCAGGTGAGACCAGGAGAGACCAGGTGAGACCAGAAGAGACCAGGAGAGACCAGGTGAGACCAGGAGAGACCAGGTCAGACCAGGAGAGACCAGGAGAGACAAGGAGAGACAAGGAGAGACCAGGTGAGACCAGGTCAGACCAGGAGAGACAAGGAGAGACAAGGAGAGACCAGGAGAGACCAGGTCAGACCAGGAGAGACCAGGAGAGACCAGGTCAGACCAGGAGAGACCAGGAGAGACCAGGTCAGACCAGGAGAAACCAGGTGAGACCAGGTCAGACCAGGAGAGACCAGGTCAGACCAGGAGAGACCCAGTCAGACCAGGTCAGACCAGGAGAGACCAGATAACATCAGGTTAGTCTAGATTAGACCATGTTAGACTATAGAAGACTTGGACCAGGTGGGACTAGATTAACCTACATTAGACCACGTTAGACTGTATGAGGCTGGACCTGGTTAGATGAGATTAGACTACATTAGTCCAGGTTAGTCTGGGTTAAACCTGTTTCATGGCTGCACTGACCCGACAGGCTGCTCCAGGTCCGGTTGATGTCTCTCAACGCCTGCTTCTCAGCGATGGCCCTCTTGATCTCCTCCAGCACCAGGTTCAGCTCTTTGGAGCGCCGAAGGTTCTCCTGCTCAGCCGAGTGGAGGCGCTCCCTCAACGCCAGGAACTCCCTCTGATAGATATCCACCACATCTCCTACAGAGGAGGAGGAGAGGAGGAGGACAAGGAGAGGAGGAGGGGGAGAGGAGGAGGAGGAGGAGAGGAGGAGGAGGAGGAGGAGGAGGAGGAGGAGGGAGAGGGAGAGGAGAGGAGAGGAGAGGAGGAGGAGGAGGAGGGAGGAGGAGGAGAGGGAGAGGAGGAGGAGGAGGAGGAGGAGGAGGAGGAGGAGGAGGAGGAGAGGAGGAGGAGGAGCGGAGGAGGAGGGAGGAGGAGGAGGAGGAGAGGGAGAGGAGGGGAGGAGGGGAGGAGGAGAGGAGAGGGGAGGAGGAGGGAGGAGGAGGAGGAGGAGGAGGAGGAGGAGGAGGAGGAGGAGAGGAGAGGAGGGGAGGAGGAGGAGGAGAGGAGAGGAGAGGAGGAGGAGGTTATTAAAAGGTTTGGACCTGACAACAGGTGACACAAACAGCAAACAGTCTTCAACAACCAATAAAATCACATCCTGATCTCTAAAAACTGATCAAGACAACAAGAAGCCGAACAACCAGACCAGTTCAGACCAGTTCAGACCAGTTCACGTTTAACAAGTTTAATGTTTAACAAGAAGAATTGCTGCATGTGTTTATGAATAAATCTAAATATCAATAAATAAACTTTTTTTAGCCTGTGTTGGATTTGATTGACAGCGCTCTCAGCCAATTAAAGGCATCTGTGATCATTGCGCCTCCTCAGCTCCACTTCCTGTGCCCATATTAGGATGAGAAGTTTGATGAATCAGTCACATGACACGAACAGGATTGTCTTTATCTAGGAGCAGACAGACGTTAACGGGACGTTTGATCACTTCATTGATTTATAGCTTCATATTTGAATTCCTCCGTCACAGGATTACTCCACAGAGAGAGACAGGAAGTGACATCATCAACAGGTAGAAAAAAAGACATAATCTGAAAAAACCATGAAAATAAATCCTCCATCATCCCTCCATCAGCACGCTCACTTAATGCCATGTGAAGGTAAATCTGCAGTAATCCCTGTCGGACTAATACGTCGACCTCGTGACGATGACGTGGTTATAAAATGAAGAGTCGAGCCGAGGCTCTGATCTAAATATCAGGTTTGATTTCTCCCTGATTTACATGAATACGCTGTTTACATGAATGTTTTCTTCAGTCGTTATTAAGCTAAGAAACATTTCAAGCAGATGTTTCAAAATAAAAGCCCTCCAGCGGCTCATTGCCGTGTTTTTAAAAGTGAATTTAACATGTGGATCATTTCATTATAACACAGTTTTTAAAAAAGTTGTTTTTTAGACAGTCTGCGGGGACGTCACGGAGACTACGTCCAGGTTTTAGACAGTCTGCGGGGACGTCACGGAGACTACGTCCAGGTTTTAGACAGTCTGCGGGGACGTCACGGAGACTACGTCCAGGTTTTAGACAGTCTGCGGGGACGTCACGGAGACTACGTCCAGGTTTTAGACAGTCTGTGGTTTATCATCAGGATCTGATATCTTGAGTTGCTCGTGCTCATTTTTGTTGTAATTGTTCCTCTAAACCTTCATTAATGGAGCACAATAGTCACATCTGTTTGGCTGATAACTGCACACACACACACACACACACTCTCTCTCTCTCTCTCTCTCTCTCTCTCTCTGCTCGCTGATGAGTTTTTAATGATGCTCCTGCCCAGTTATTTATCTGCTCTGATGAAATAATCTCCTTCCTGCAGCAGTCAGTGTGTTAAACAGTGAACTCTGTTGCAGAAACACAGACCTCATAAAATAATAATACAATGTTTTTGTTGTCTGTCACCTTCACACCTTTACTCTGTATTTTCAGGTTCTTCGTGGTCGTTTCTGTCACAGATTTTGAAAACAAATATCTGGACAGATAGCTTTAGCGTTACATGCTAAAGTGGCTAATTGCTAACTAGTGTATCTGTATCTCCTCGCCTCCCCTCTTCAGGTCTCCTTCACAGTCTACGACCACAGTCAGCTCAAACTATGTTAAAAATGTTTGTTTTGTTCACACTGTGTTCATACTGTGGATGTAATGTCAGACTGCAGCCTGCAGGGTACGCCTGCAGGACTTCGTCACCTCGGCACCTCGAACAGACGCTTCAAGTGTAAACAGAGAAAAGCTAACAAAACTGGATTTACAACGCTTTTACAACTGTGTGTGTGTGTGTGTGTGTGTGTGTGTGTGTGTGTGTGTGTGTGTGTGTGTGTGTGTGAGGGAGATAAAGACACTGTGAAAACACCGGTCGTGTTTCAGGTTTACGTCCTTGTATATTCTCGTTTTGACCCAACACTGACTGACGGGTGTAAAGACAATAACATCAATAACGAGGATGGTAAAGCCACAAAGTGGGTTCAAAGGTCAGAAGGCTGCAGCAAGGAGACAACACACACACACACACACACACACACACACACACACACACACACATAGATGTATTCCTACAGTACAAACAGTGGACTATCACTGGAAACCTACTAAGTGTGGACTTCTGCTTAAAAACGAGAGAAAAAGACAAAACTAGAATAAAAAATGTAGCTTTAATGTTAATTTCACCATAAAATTACTGTAAATATGTAAAATTAATTTGTGTGTGTTGATTTTTTAAAAATAAATTGCCAAGTGGGGACCTTTTAGTGATTTGAACCTCTATAGATTACAGTGTAACTGTAACTGAGTGTTTACAGCAAATCTAACTTTAATGTTTTAAATATTTAAACATTTCTTTACAAAAATAACTGTATGAACACACACACACACACACACACACACACACACAGATCAATAGCTCATAGTAGACGGATAAACAGCACTAATACACTGTAATCCTGCACTATAATACCACAACACACACACACACACACACATAAAGCAGAGTTGAGGAGGCGGTCAGGTTGAGTCATCATGTGGAGTGTGTGTTAGCGTGTGTGTGTGTGTGTGTGTGTGTGTGTGTGTGTGTTAGCGTAATAATATAATAGCCACCAATCACAGAGTGGAGACCACCCAGGTAATGAGATTACCCAGCATCCTCTCCCTCTCACACACACATTACTACAGGATGACTCACAGCTAATGGTCTTCTGGTTGTTCAGTGGACAGGAAGCAGCAGGCTGTGTGGTGTAAATGAGTCCTGATGGTTCTCACTGATCAATAAATCTCTCACAGTTTTTTAATCATTAGTCTGATGACCACTGAGTGATTGATTGATGATGCTGCCTCAGTCCTCGTCCTTCCAGACTCTTTCTATGTTGAGTCTTATATTGTATCTTTCTAAATAGTTTTAATCGTCCATCTTAATGAGTCAGTCACAGTTAAGCTCACGTTAGCTTCATATAATAATCTGTAGATTGTGTTTGTGTGGCCGGCAGCAGCAGCAGCAGCATACTAACACGCTGAGATCCTTTTCACATGGCTGAGCTTCACGCACAGATTGGTCTGGCACTTTCTAATGAAGTCCCTAACGAGGTCTCTAACGAGGGGTCTCCCAACCCTCTGCCCCCCATCCCACTCTCACCCCCGTCTCACCCCCGGCAGATGGTGTTTAATCAGAGAGAGAAACACACACGGGGAGACAAATGAGTGTTTGTCAGTTCAGCCCTCCATGCTCTGTCATTCACACCATTAACAGTTATTACAGCAGTCACTATGAGGCATGACAACATGATAGGTGACGTTCATGAACAGGTATTAGTGCTAAAGTTTGACCAGAAAAGTCCAGGAACAAACAAAGGAAAAACAGCCCCGACCGATGGGACTACACAGGAAGTGGAGCGGTGGAGCCGGGTACACAAGACGACCGACAGGAAGGTGGAGGTCTGATTTTTACCTGCTGAGTCAGAGCGATGTGAAGAGGAAGAGAAGGGAAGGAAATGAAGCTGCTGAGTCAACAAACTACAACAGGACGCTCACAGTCCCACAGAGCGGATAGAACAGGTCGTTATCAAGCTAATTAAAGATTACTGAAACAAAGCAGAGACACAAAGACTTCAAACAGGACAGAGACCGAGACAGTCTGCGAGGAGACACACGGGTACAAGACAAAAGACAGTCAGACGAGCCAACAGAGGTTCGCTGAGCAGCTTTATTGTAGCCGGTTAAAGGTACGGTGATTGTGATTGGTCAATGCACTGCAGCTAGTGCTATGAGCTAGCATCAGCGTCTACCTTCCAGTGAACATGAACCGAACAGAACCTCTGAACCAGCAGTGTCCAGTCTAACAGTGAATACAGCAACAGAACCTCAGAACCAGCAGTGTCCAGTCTAACAGTGAATACAGCAACAGAACCTCTGAACCAGCAGTGTCCAGTCTAACAGTGAATACAGCAACAGAACCTCTGAACCAGCAGTGTCCAGTCTAACAGTGAATACAGCAACAGAACCTCTGAACCAGCAGTGTCCAGTCTAACAGTGAATACAGCAACAGAACCTCTGAACCAGCAGTGTCCAGTCTAACAGTGAATACAGCAGCCTACCGAGGTGGTTTTCTTGCCGGGTTTGGCTCCTGGCATCCCGGGCTGAGTCAGTTCAGTTAGCTACATTACATTATTATTATTACATACATTATTCCCTGTTGGTCTCAGAGGCTGTGCTCGAACCCGGTCCGGTCCGGCTGCTGATCCCGGTTCCGTTGCCTGCTGACGGCAGATCCAGTTAGCAGCAGTCACAGAGACTCGTCATGTGTGTTTGTGGAAATCTGGCTGAACCGCTGACCTTCAGAGTGTTTCTCCACGGGACCTAAAAATCACCTTGTAGAGCCGCAAACACGCTAACAAGATCTGACACGAGGAAAAATGAGAAGCAGTATGAGGCTAACAGATGTTTGAGTTCAACAGTCGGCTCTGCAGTTTGCATCCAGATCACGTGACTCAACACGAGGCCTCACCTCTGTCTGATTAATCCAGATGTTTATGGATTCATAATTCAATGTTAATATAAAGTTGAGCTGAAGGAGTCAGACTGACTTTCTAAAACTCTTTTTGTGCTTCGTCAGTTGATTTCTTGGGAATAAACGGCCATGATGTGTCTGCAGGTACAGAGAAACGAGGTGGGACAGGTGTGTGTGCTGAAAACATCATTATCCACGTCTCATCTACTATTTATGATCCATCTTCGTTAGCCAAGAAAGACTCTGACCTGCTTTTGTCTCATATTTCTGGATGAACTGAAGACACAAACAGCTGAGCGTGTCAAAGGAAGTCATTATCTCACCCGTCCTCACCCTCAGAGGCGGGCAGGTATGTGAGGAGTGCACACACACACCGTGAACACACACACCGTGAACACACACACCGTGAACACACACACCGTGAACACACACACCGTGAACATACTCTGCAAGTCGAGGCTGGAGGTTCAAAATAATGACATCATCCTCACAGCCCTGAGCATGTGTGTTAAAGACAGACTGTTACTTCCTGTGTTGAACCTCTCACCTCCTGTCTCTGCAACATGACGAGAGTTCAGACAGCAGATACACCTGATGACCGACTGTCAGTGGCTGTCAAGGTGTGAATGTCCCGTCTGTTATCTGTGTTAAAATGAGTCTACAGAGAGAGCGGGTCCTCTTTCATGGAGTCCGCCATGTTGAACCACTTTTCTACAGTAGCCCAGAGCAGACAAACTAAAGTCTGATCTAAATATGGACTTTTGTTTTTCATGTGAATTTTGCTGCCAGAGTTTTTCTTCATGTTTGGAAGGACAGGGTGAGGGGTGAGTATTCATTTGGTTGCAATCTGCAACTTCACTGCTAGGTGGTGCTAAATCCTGCACACTGGACCTTTAAATGATGTCGGGTACATGATGCAGCTCACAAGCGTCTCCGAAAACCTTCTCCATCTGTACTGCACGTGTGAGGAAGCGAGATCGCTCATTCATTTGCTACAGAGAAAATCATTATGATACGAACAATACACAACTTTACAATCTCTTTCTAAAGCTAACAGAACTTAAACCGACAGAAGCTTTATTTTAAACAGACGTTGCGCATTTCTTCTTGCTAACTTGTTTGACATGATGCCATGCCACCTAAACATAAAGGTTTATCTGTGATTAATGTGAGTGTGCTACAGGCGCCAAATGAAGGCCGACATGTTGAAGTTAAAGTCTCCATGAAACAGGAAGTAGAGTTCTGTTTACTTCCTCATTTTTACGTGTTTTACATAAACAGAAAAATATTTGAAAAGTCAAATTAAAAAGATAAGTCTTAAGTTTGCTCTGGAAATACAGGACTTTTACACAGGAGACCAATGTTTGTGTCCATGTGAAACCAAAACTTTTCCTGAAGCTAACTAAGTCATGTGATGATGTTTTAAACGTCTAACCACACGTTGCATATTCATTCTGAGATCACGATCATGTTGGTTTGTCGGCTCCTTTAGTTTATCCATAAAGCTCCTCTCAGTGTCTAATGAACCCATCCATCCATCTATCCATCCATCCATCCACCCATCCATCCATCCATCCATCCATCCATCCATCCATCCATCCATCCACCCATCCATCCATCCATCCATCCATCCACCCATCCATCCATCCATCCATCCATCCACCCATCCATCCATCCATCCATCCATCCACCCATCCATCCATCCATCCATCCATCCATCCATCCATCCATCCACCCATCCATCCATCCACCCACCCACCCACCCACCCACCCATCCATCCACCCATCCATCCATCCATCCATCCACCCACCCACCCATCCATCCATCCATCCATCCACCCACCCATCCATCCACCCACCCATCCACCCATCCATCCATCCATCCATCCATCCACCCACCCACCCATCCATCCACCCACCCACCCATCCATCCATCCATCCATCCATCCACCCATCCATCCATCCATCCATCCATCCACCCACCCATCCATCCACCCACCCATCCACCCACCCATCCATCCATCCATCCATCCATCCATCCATCCACCCACCCATCCATCCACCCACCCATCCACCCACCCATCCATCCATCCATCCATCCACCCATCCATCCATCCATCCATCCACCCATCCATCCATCCATCCATCCATCCATCCATCCACCCACCCATCCATCCATCCATCCATCCACCCATCCATCCATCCACCCACCCACCCATCCACCCATCCATCCATCCACCCACCCACCCACCCATCCATCCATCCATCCACCCATCCATCCATCCATCCATCCACCCACCCATCCATCCATCCATCCATCCATCCACCCACCCATCCATCCACCCACCCATCCACCCATCCATCCATCCATCCATCCATCCACCCACCCACCCATCCATCCACCCACCCACCCATCCATCCATCCATCCATCCATCCACCCATCCATCCATCCATCCATCCATCCACCCACCCATCCATCCACCCACCCATCCACCCACCCATCCATCCATCCATCCATCCATCCATCCATCCACCCACCCCATCCATCCACCCACCCATCCACCCACCCATCCATCCATCCATCCATCCACCCATCCATCCATCCATCCTCCAACTCCTAAAACTGAGGAAGTAAACAGAACTCTACTTCCTGTTTCATGAACTCTACTTCCTGTTTCATGAACTCTACTTCCTGTTTCATGGAGACTTTAACCTCAACATGTCGGCCTTCCTTTAGCGCCTGTAGCACACTCACAGTAATCACAGATAAATGGCGTCTTCTCTGCAGACTTCATCATTTCCAGACTGCTCGTCCTGTAGATGAAGTTCATGGACGTTGGTCATCGTTGTCAGAATCACTCACTATTTTTCTCATCAGTGTATTTCTGTTGTCATTTTCCTGGCGGCTGTGGCGGTGTACGTCAAACCATATGCCGTCTCCATCGTCCTACAGTGAACTCACACTTTCCACAGAGCGCCTCGTCTGTTCGAGGTGTTCAGATATAACGATATAAACGAACACCTGCCCAAACACTAAAAGCTTTTCTGACAGACACACCTGGCCCGCGGCAGACAGATGCTTTTAAGACTTTCAGTCTGTCCGTCTGTCCGTCAGTCTTTGTGCTGCAGACGATTAACAGTCTGTGTTGATGGACTTCATTCAGCCTTTTTGGCTAACATGCTAATGCTCCTAACAGCTTCCTTTGTGTCTGCTCTGCCTTTTTACTTTCTGATGTTCTCGCTGTTGTTCTGCAGTCGGTTTCTTGGCCGTCCCGCTGCTTCGTCCTGTTTCAGTCTGTCTGGCTCGAATGCTAATGTTCCTACCAGTCCTCTCTGATCTGTGTGAATTAATGGAAGAGAAGAAGAATGCTGCTTTGTTCTGCTGTTTCCCATCAGCCTCCATGCTTTCTCTGCTCTTATCACGCCGGACGAGATTTGTTATTTTTCAGGAGTGCAGATAAGACTCAGGATCCTGGCATCAGGTCGTCTTTAGAGAAGGTTAACCAAGGACGGAGAGAGAGAGACACTTCTCACATTATAAATCAGTGTGAACAGCAAAGGATTGTGGGAGTGTTGAGAAAAATCACAGGCGAGGTGTGAACGTTCAAAAAACGCTCAACTAACATCGCCCAAACTTTAACATTTCTACACAGAAGAGACTGAAGGTGAAGGTCTGAACGGACAGTCTGCAAGACTCAGGGGGTCACAGAGACTACGTCCAGGTTTTAGACAGTCTGCAGGTACGTCACGGAGACTGCATCCAGGTTTTAGACAGTTTTAGATTAATAATACTTCAGTAATACTTTCAATGCATACTTGTACTGTACAAATACAGTGTAGTGTACTTTTCATACTTTTTGTGCTTCTTCACTGTGAGTATTATTCACTGTGTGTCACACACAGTCTCTACAGTTCAAACCAAACAGTATCATCTGACACCATGACTTCATCATTCTGAGTGTGTGAGTGTGTGTGTGTGTGTGTGTGTGTGTGTGTGTGTGTGTGCTCTGAGCTCTTGTTTCAGTCGATATGTGGAGTGGATTTGTCTTTATTTGAGCCGTTAGTCAATACTGTTGTTTGTCTGAGTGTGTGTGTGTGTGTGTGTGTGTGTGTGTGTGTGTGTGTGTGTTAATGACTCTTGGTTTGGTTCATTTCCACACACACACACACATACACACACACACACCTCTCAGTATCAGCTGGTTTCAGGTCAGACCTGGATTCAGTTCCTGATGTTCAGGATCAGATCCATGAGAGACAGGAAGTGATTCATCTTTAATATGAACATGGATCACAGATATGATGATGTCACACATCAAACAGTCTGACAGTCTGTCAGTCGGTGATTACAACCCCCTCGTGTCACCTCTGCTTCCTAACATGAAGAAGAAGTTTAGTTTGTCTGCTCTGGGCTCCTGTAGAAACGAGCTGCAGCGTCTGTAGATATAAAGTCTCATTCTAACAAACTGATGAAAACAGAGTTATGAAGATTAGATTCTGTTAATCTGACACTTTCAATCATTTCACATGTTATCGCACAGACGGCGTGTATTTCAGAGACTCCTCCACCGACCACCAGGGGGACACGTGGTGTAACGTCACTTAACTTAACACACGTGACTGACCAAACCACGACCTGACTGTTGTTACCGTGACGACGAAGGTCACCTGACTTTGTTCTTTCCTGCTTGTCCAAAACTCAAAGCTCAACAAAACAACACAAACACGTACACACAAACACGTACACACAAACACGTACACACAAACACGTACACACAAACACGTACACACAAACACGTACACACAAACAGGAAACGTTTCACACGCCGTCCTGTGATGTCACAACGTTTTACAAACAGAAACTTCTCGTCACATTAAAACAGAACAGGAGCCACGGTCGTCTGGAAAAGGAGGAGGAAGAGGAGGAGGAAGAGGAGGAAGAGGAGGCAGTGGTGCGTTCAGGATCAGCCAGCTGTAGGAAATCTCAGACTTTCTGACATGTGGTTGACGAGCTGTGGACGAAGATTCAGAGCAACAGACTAAGATCACAGCTAACGGACTACAGTCTGTCAGCCTGTCAGCCTCCTGCTGCAGCGCACAGTAACCACGACAACCGTATCCATGTGTATGTGTGTGTGTGTGTGTCCATTCCTTCACACACACACACACACACACGCACACACACACACACACAGATGAGATCAGATGTCCTCCAGACTATGAAGCGTGTCCTGATTCCCCTCGCTGTCTCAGCTGCTGCAGTCAATGATAACACACACACACACACACACACACACACACCTCAGACATGTTGCGTGTGCCCTCTGAATACTAACACACATGCACACGCATGTGGTGGTTCATCAGTTCAGAGCTCTGTTCCTGACGTCTCCTGATCTTCACTCGAGCTCTGCAGAGTAACAACCTTCATTCACTGATGAAGTCCATGAGATGAAAGCTCCAGAAGTGAACCTTGAGTTAAGATGTTTATTGTTTTGTTGTTGTTGGGCAGAAATCTTTCCTCTGCTTCTCACACAGAGCTGTGTGACAAAGGATTGTGGGAAATGTAGGCTCTCTGATGATCAGCTGTCTTTAACCCAGATATTGTCCTCAGTAACACGAACAGCAGCTCTGCTCTTTAACGTGTTCGCTGGAGGTTCTGTCGGGTTCTAATGTTTCTCTGACCTTTCATGGACCTCATCAGTCCACTGCATGTTTCTGTCCACAGACTTTTGGCCATCTAGTGTCTGATTTCTAATCCAGTCTCTGTGTCTGAAGGCAGCATGATAATAAATATAGTCTGTAACTGACCCGTGTCCTGACGCAGGGGGGACGGGTCAGAACCTGAGACCAGCAGCAGATCTGACTGATGGACCGTGTTTGGTTCAGAGCCCGATCCGGACCGGACTGTCAGTCCAAGATGACATCAGTGAAGTGAAACAGGAAACTGCATCAGTCGAGCTCCAGTTTGAACACTGCAGCTCAGGTACCTGTCACAGACCTACCACCTTTTCTAAGCCCCGCCCCTTTCCTCTCTGTGCTCCAATCACAGCTCAGCAAGCCTTGATCAACTTCCTCCTTTCCTGTACTCAGATATGCTACGTGCTAGCTACGCGTTAGCTCGTCCTGGTTGAAAAGAAAAACACATTTTGAAGATAACTCAAAAATAAAAGTGACATCTTTAGTTAGCTAATGTTAGCAAATTTCTAGTTAACTAGCTAACTGGTGATTAATGTAAATTAGCTCTCTAGTTAGCTCTATTAGTTACCTAGTGATTCGCTAAGATTACACTAGCTAACAATTGATGTATATTAGCAAGCTAGTTAACTAGTGCTCTGTAGCAAAACACTTGTTAACTAGATAGCTAGCAATTGATATAGATTATTTATCTAGTTAGAATAAATTTTGATAACTGTAGCTACCAAATGTAGCTAGTTAGCTAATAACTGATCATGTTAACTAGCTGTCTATAGCAAAATACCAGCTGATGATTTATGGGATTAGTTAGCTGGTGTTTTCTTAACATTAGCTATCCAATGTAGCTATCTAGCTAATGATTGATGTATGTTAGTAAGCTAGTTAACTAGCGCTATGAATCAAAACTCTAGCTAACTAGCTATTTAATGATTGCTATAGATTAGTTAGCTAGTTAGCTAACGTTAGCTAACTTAAGATGTGACTATATGTCACTTTTACATATTTGTTTTTTCTTTTCAACACAGACGAGCTAACACGTAGCTAACACGTAGTGATTGGAGCACAGAGGACAGATGACTTAGGAACATGTTTGAAGTGTCAGAAGACGTGATGGAGAGGATCCTGCAGAGACAGACAGTTTGTTAAAGGTTAATGTGACTTTGGTGTTTTAACATGACGGTGTGTTGGTGAACTATCCTCTGAATTTGCAGCTTTAAAGTGACTCTCAGCTGGTTGTTAATGTCCATCTTCACTGTCCTGGTTCGGTCTCAGCACTCTCATAATGTTGAGTTCAGAGCTAACGCTGTAAAAAGTGTCTGTGCATGACAAACAGACAGTTAGAGACGAGCTGGTGAACACAGCCGCAGACAGATTTCCTTCAGTTGATCCTAAAACAGACTCCGTCACTCTGATCTCTGATAGAAAATAAAAACAGTGATGGCGTTCAGCGTTCCCTCTCTGAGGACTGCTGGCTCCACATACAGACTGATAAGCTTCCTGTCCATATGATCCTGGGAGTGTCACTTCCTGTCTATAAGATAATAACGTCCTGTCTCTGATGGTCCTCGCTTCTCTTAGCCAGAGGTCGGACACATTAACACTTCCTCCTCGGCTCGGTTCCCACGCTTGTTTACATCCACCCTGACCCCACGAGTCATCGCGAGTCATCGCAAGTCATCACGAGTCATCATGAGTCATCACCCTGTACTCTGTCTGTATGTCTGTACTCTGTCTGTATGTCTGTACTCTGTCTGTACTCTGTCTGTATGTCTGTACTCTGTCTGTACTCTGTCTGTATGTCTGTACTCTGTCTGTACTCTGTCTGTACTCTGTCTGTACTCTGTCTGTATGTCTGTACTCTGTCTGTACTCTGTCTGTATGTCTGTACTCTGTCTGTATGTCTGTACTCTGTCTGTACTCTGTCTGTATGTCTGTACTCTGTCTGTACTGTACTGATAAACACGACATGTTAGCGGTGTTACTATTACCTGCAGATCAGCAGACCGATCATGTTCAATAATTAATGTCTGCAGACGCACTCAGCTCGTCTGAGACGCTTTTAAAAAGTCATAAAGTCACAAAGTCATAAAGTCAGCACTTTATATGATGAGCTTTGTTTAATTGATGAAGTTATTCATGTTGGTGTAATATTTATTCTCATGAGCAGAAAGAAAAACAGTCAGAGGTTAACAAACTATCCTCCACTATGATGACATCAGAGGTCACATGTCTCGTTCACTTTCTTCTTCTACTGTTCATATTGTGTAGTGGACACGTGGCGGTTGAGCGAGGCAGGCTGCAGAGAGAGAGAGAGAGAGAGAGAGAGAGAGAGAGCTGGGGTCAAAGGTCAACTCTTGTGGTTTGTTGACGCTCTGAAAACACTTGACCTGATCCTGATCCTGCAGACAGGCGGTCGATGTACTGCGGTTACCACGGTGATGCTTTTAACCCCCCCCCCATCCTGACAGACAGGAAGTTCAGCGCTCGTTATTAAACATGTTCTAATTAAACACACGTGATCCAACGACTGCAGACATTCTAATTAAACGCAGCAGTGTGATAATTACTGCATGTTTTATTAATTACTGGGCTCGGTCTAATTACTGGAGAGGATCTCTTCTTCTGTACGACTGTAACGAGGAGGCGCGTCACTAATTGGATTTTTTACTCTGAAACAGAACACGTCGCTGATTTTCTATTCCTAAAATAATTTAACAGGTTGCCATGGTAACACAATCCATGACGGAGGACTGCTCCTACTCGAGGCTACGTCAGGACGTGACGGAGGATGTCACCGACGTGAAACTACAAAGTTCAGAAGATGGACTACAGAAACCTCCATCTTAGGTTTAACTAACCGCTCACGCTCCTGTCCACTCAGATATTAGCATATGAGCAGAAGGTTGCTGGTTCAAACCCCGGCTGGTTGTTGTTTGTATGTAACAGGTTAACAGGTGACTCTAAGCTGTCCGTAGGTGTCTATGTAAGTGTGTGAATGCTTGTTTGCCTCCATGTGACCTGTGATGAACTGCAGACTTGTCCATGGCGGACCCCGCCTCTCTACAACTGACAACATTTTTGAGGACAGAAACAGACTTCCTGTTCCTCCAGAGCGGATCAGTGAAGTCGAACTTTGAGTTACAGACACACATTTATTAATAAATACACACAGTGTAAACAGTTACTGTGAAAGTCACAGTAACTAACTGGCAGCTGTTGACAAGTAACTCACAGTAACTCTATAATTACTAGTTATTTTGGCTGAATACACAGTATACTACTGTGGAATGGTTTACAGTAAATGATGCTGAAATTTACAGTGCACATTTATTAATAAATACACACAGATGAGACGTCTTTGATTGAACATACAAAGTGTGTGTGTGTGTGTGTGTGTGTGTGTGTTCTCACAAACATTCATTCATAAATTAAACTCTGTCATGTCGTCACTACACAAAGAAATAAAATAAACAGCTTTAATGACCTTTTATATTAATTTAATAATGAATGTGTCATGAATAAATTCAGCATGATAAACTCAGTGACTCTTCCAAACACAGAGTTCATTGATTTCATTTTTCTGATGACTGAAGTTCACTGAGCTTCTCTGAACGTGCTGCTGGATTTTTCCAGAAAAGGTAAACACACCGTGTGTGTGTGTGTGTGTGTGTGTGTGTGTGTGTGTGTGTGTGTGTGTGTGTGTGTGTGTGTGGACCTGCTGGTGGACTTTACACTGAGCGGTCTGTTCTCAAACACTCCTTCAGCTCAAGTATCACTTCTCTTTAAACAAGGCTGCAGTGTGTGTGTGTGTGTGTGTGTGTGTGTGTGTGTGTGTGTGTGTGTGTGTGTGTGTGTGTGTGTGTGTGTGTGTGTGTGTGTGTGTGTGTGTGTGTGTGTGTGTGTGTGTGTGTGTGTGTGTGTGTGTGTGTGTGTGTGTGTGTGTGTGTGTGTGTGTGTGTGTGTGTGTGTGTGTGTGTGTGTGTGTGTGTGTGTGTGTTGGTTATATAAAAAACACATTTTTTAATTAAACGTGCACGAATATTCTCATTAAAATGTATTTAAATGAGCATGAAGAACGTTAGATGAGTATTATATTTACACCAGAGCTGGTGTCGTGCCAGAACCGGAGCTGTGGAATACACAAGTTTGCATCATGGATCACGTTAGCTGCTGAACTCATTTGGCAAACTATGAATAACATATGCACTCATAGAGTTTTGTTAGCAGTGACGTTAGCGAGCAACAAACTAACGTTAACCAGCGATGCTACATGTATCTGACCGCCTCACAACACGAGCCGACGACAAGACAGACAATTTACAGCCAGATCAGACCCCAGAGTCTGGATGATGTTAGCCGATGTTAGCCACACAAGACTGGATTTTGGCAGAGGAGAAGAGAGTGAAGAGGACGTTGACGGAGGAAGCTAAGAAGAGAAAAGGAGAGAGTGAGCGAGCAAGAAGCCGCCGGACAAGAGTAAATCTGGGACTGACTTTTAGTGGTTGGTGAGAGCTTGGTGAAATAAAAGGCTGAAAGACAGACGCCGAGCTGGGCTGACTGCTGTTGGACTAGTCAGTAATATTAGCTGGCTGCTATGTCTGCTGTTGTGTTGGAATGATGCTTTGCAGACTCGTCCTCTCTTTACTGGAGTCGGTTCTTCTTCTTTTACTTCCGGCAGCATCGATTCACGTCCCTCCACTGCAGCCGAAGACGAATACGTGGCGAACAGGAAGAGACTTTTCATTTCATTTCATTTAAAGACCGTCCATTATCCTCCATTATCTATTACCACTTATCCTCTTCAGGGTCACGGGGAGCCGGTCCAAGCAGACACTGGGCGAGAGGCGGGGTACGCCACGGACACATCGCCACTTCATCACAGACCGGACACACAAACTGGATCAGATCTTATACACAATATATCTGATGTCCTGCGACTGCTCAGCTTCAAGTCTCTGTGATTTACACAGTTTATGATGGACACATAGCCTTAGGCCAGGCATGGGGAACCTGTTCCACAAAGGGCCGGTGTGGCTGCAGGTTTTTGTTCCAACCAACTGAGAGCACACAGTTTGACCAATTGACTCTCTGAAGACTGAGATCAGTCAAGTCTGGTGTGCTGCTGCTTGGTTGGAAAGAAAACCTGCAGCCACACTGGCCCTTTGTGGAACAGATTCCCCATGCCTGCTTTAGCCTAACCACTTGCTAAAGTAGCTAACTGCTAACTGAATCTGCCGTTAGCAGGCAACAGAACCGGGCTCAGCAGCCGGACCGGACCGGGTTGGAGCACAGCCTCTGAGAGCAACAGGGAATAACGTCACAGTACCGAGGTGATTTACAGACTTTATGATGGAAACATTGATAAATAGTGAAGCGCTAACTGTGGTTAGCTCGGTCAGCCGTGTAACACACACTCACTACACACACATTAGTTTGGATCCGGCTGACTGTACACAGACTGACTGTGGATCAGAACCTCGTCCAGCTAAACTCTTTAACCTGAAGAACCTTCTGGAGTTTCCTGATCTGTCCGGACTGAACAGGACGAGTTCAGTACTTTACTCTTGTGGGAATCAAACCTGTGACCTGTGAGGCACATTACATTACAAAGAGAAAGAAGCGGGGTGTGTGCTGCAGAATAAAGTACTGGGTCACTCAGACTCCCCCGGGGAGACGCTGATTGGCTGACGGAGATAAGAATCTCCCGTTACCACGTCAACGGTCGAGTGCCCTGTCCGTCAAGCGTCTGTTCCCACGGTAACAAAAGCTCCCGTTTCCCCCCACGCCCCTTACCCCTCCACACACACACACACACACACACACACACACTAAGTCTGTCTTTGTGAGGACTTTTACAGGATGGAAATCAGTGAACAGTGACAGTTCACAAGTTCAGACTTGGATTAAAGGTTAATATGAGAAGCAAGGTTGATGTAATGTTAGGATAACGTTAGAATAATGTTAGAGCCTGTGTGTTATCTCAGTGAGAGTCCTCACAAGTGTGGAAACAAACGTGCTTCTGCGGTCAGTGCAAATGTTTTTATTCTCCGGACAGGAAGAGTGAAAAAGACCAAACTGACCCTATTAGACTGAAGAAAGGAAACGCACACGCACACACACACACACACACACACACACACACACACACACACACACACACACACACACACACTGTGTCTGAATGTGGAACTCATTTAATTTCGTTGGCAGACGTCACCGTGATGTCCGCCAACTTTCTAAAAAGATTTTTAAAAAGTCTAAATTGAATAACATGAATCAGTTTCATCAGTCGACTACTGCAAATAAACAAAATTACTTTAAAGTCTCCACGAAACAGGAAGTAGAGTCTGTTTACTTCCTCATAGCAGCTAGCGCTATGAGCTAGCATCAGCGTCTACCTTCCAGTGAACATGGCCGGACCGAACAGAACCTCTGAACCAGCAGTGTCCAGTCTAACAGTGAATACAGCAACAGAACCTCTGAACCAGCAGTGTCCAGTCTAACAGTGAATACAGCAACAGAACCTCTGAACCAGCAGTGTCCAGTCTAACAGTGAATACAGCAACAGAACCTCTGAACCAGCAGTGTCCAGTCTAACAGTGAATACAGCAACAGAACCTCTGAACCAGCAGTGTCCAGTCTAACAGTGAATACAGCAGCCTACCGAGGTGGTTTTCTTGCCGGGTTTGGCTCCTGGCATCCCGGGCTGAGTCAGTTCAGTTAGCTACACGGCTGACCGAGCTAACCACAGTTAGCGCTTCACTACTTATCAATGTTTAGATCAAATAATGTAGCTAATGTTAGCAGTGAGCTAATGTTAGCAGTTAGCTACATTAGCTATATCTCAAAACTAGGTAAAGCTACAACATTAGCTTATATTATCAGTTAGCTATGTTAGCCTTCTCCAAAACTAGCGAGGTAACATTAACATAACATTAACTCATGTTAGCAGTTAGCTACATTAGCACTGGCTCCAAACCAACTGGATCCTCAATGTTAGCTGTATTAGCTTTATTATATTAGCTTTAGCTCTCCTGCTACTTATCAATGTTCCATCATAAAGTCTGTAAATCACCTCGGTACTGTAACGTTACTCCCTGTTGGTCTCAGAGGCTGTGCTCCAACCTGGTCCAGTCCGGCCGCTGAGCCCAGTTCTGTTAGCTTGCTAACGGCAGATTCAGTTAGCAGTTAGCTACTTTAGCATGTGGTTAGGCTAAAGCTATCTCTTTGTATTCTTTAATGGTCTTTATTGTTGGAATAGTGAATTAAACAGCTCCTGTAACGATCTTAAAGATGTTTTCTGGGTGCAGTTTTACTCTTTACTTTCTCTCTCAGGTGTTTGACGGACAGGTGAAGTCGCTCAGGTAGAACTCTGAAAGTTTCCTCTCATTTTGGTCGTCACAGGACGCTGAACATAACGATGTGAGACTTGTTGTTGTGGCAGGTTAGAGCTTTAATCCATCTGGATCAGTCTGGATACTGAGGCCCAGACGCCGCTGCCCCGTCCTCCCCCTCCTCCTCATCTCCACCCGTCTGGGAGGTGGAGGTGAGCGGAGTCAGGTAGCAGCTTGTGAATGAGAGGGTTTGTGGAAAAAGACTCAAGCCGCCGCCGACACAAAGAGGGCATTTAGAGAGCGAGGGGCCACATCTGGAGGGAAACTGAAATACCAACCAATTAACCACAACACCTTATCCTCAGTGTGTGTGTGTGTGTGTGTGTGTCGTCAGGTTACAGCTCTGTGTTCATTTAAACTGTTATTTTATTTCAGTTTCATGTTACAGTTTTTGTTTAGTTTTAAACTCTCACACGCACATGAAGCCTGACAGGCAAAACCCAGGGCAGACAACTAATCTATATTTTACCTGTGTGTGCGTGTGTGTGTGTGTCCTTCAGCTTCGTGGTCTATAAATAGACGGACTGCAGAAACACACACTCATTACGACCCTCACACACGTTTCTTACGATCTGCGTCTCCCTGATGAGGTGACATCATTTAAGTCATAATTTAAGACTGTTGCCCCGCCCATTTGTCTCTGCTGCCATGGAGACAACCACAAGGAGGGAGGGAGGAGAGGATGCTAGGATTTAGAGAAGAAGAGTGGAAGGAAGGTAAGATGGAGAGAAGGGAGGACGTCATGGAGACTACGTCCAGGTTTTAGACAGTCTGCGTGGACGTCACGGAGACTACGTCCAGGTTTTAGACAGTCTGCGTGGACGTCACGGAGACTACGTCCAGGTTTTAGACAGTCTGCGTGGACGTCACGGAGACTACGTCCAGGTTTTAGACAGTCTGCGTGGACGTCACGGAGACTACGTCCAGGTTTTAGACAGTCTGCGTGGACGTCACGGAGACTACGTCCAGGTAGTCCAGGTTTTAGACAGTCTGTGTGGGACGTCATCAGACACCAGTTGATGGCGGCGGTGTGTGAGCTAACAGGCTAACAGGCTAACAGGCGGCGATCATCTCTCGCCTCTTGGTGTCGATCAATCGCTGAATCGTCAACCTTTAATCCTGACAGTGTTATTATGAAAATGAACGGCCTCCATTTTGTTTTCATTCAGCTTCATGAACACACACACACTTACACACACACACAACATGGAGGGTGTAACGTTACTGAGCCTGTTCAACACGTGTCCTTGCAGCTCTGTGTGTTCATGGACGGACGCCAGAGATGGTTCAACTCAGCTCACATGACCGAGCAGCTGTGTGTGTGTGTGTGTATATATATGTGTGTTATAGTGTGTGTGTGTGTGTGTGTGTGTGTGTGTGTGTGTGTTATGGTGGAACCACCTGGATGATTTTTATTTTCATGTTTTCATCTGACTCAAATATTATGGACACCAGCTTCAGCTCGTTAGTCAGTTTTCCATGATGTCATATTAAAATATTTTATACACAAAGTGAGAAATATTTCTTCTTCTGCTGATCCTAAAGAATCAAACATGGATTATTATTATTATTATTATTATTATTATTATTATTATTATTATTATTGTGATGTTTGTGGGAAGTAAATGAGCACATATGTTTAAAAGCTGTACTTTGGTTTGGCTGTACCGCTGTAACATTTGACAAATACTTCTCTGATACATCGATCTGACATCACACCATCATAACCATGAAATTAACCGAGACATAACCGTGTCATAAATGTGTCATATGTCATAGCAGACTTCATTAATCAGCTTCCTGTGTTAACATTAAACACTCTTGCGTGGTTGGTTGTGACGTGGTTGGTTTTGACATGGTTGGTTGTGACATGGTTGGTCGTGACGTGGTTGGTCGTGATGTGGCTGGTTGTGATGTATTTGGTTGTGACGTATTTGGTTGTGATGTGGCTGCTTGTGACGTATTTGGTTGTGACGTGGTTGGTTGTGACGTGGTTGGTTGTGACGTGGTTGGTCGTGACCTGGTTGGTCGTGACGTGGTTGGTCGTGATGTGGTTGATCATGACGTGGCTGGTTGTGATGTATTTGGTTGTGATGTGGCTGGTTGTGACGTATTTAGTTGTGATGTGGTTGGTTGTGACGTGGTTGGTCGTGACCTGGTTGGTCGTGACGTGGTTGGTCGTGATGTGGTTGATCGTGACGTGGCTGGTTGTGATGTATTTGGTTGTGACGTGGTTGGTTGTGACATGGTTGGTCGTGACGTGGTTGGTTGTGATGTGGTTGATCGTGACGTGGCTGGTTGTGATGTATTTGGTTGTGATGTGGTTGGTTGTGACGTATTTGGTTGTGACGTGGTTGGTTGTGACATGGTTGATCGTGACGTGGTTGGTTGTGATGTGGTTGATCGTGACTTGGTTGGTTGTGACGTGGTTGGTCGTGGCGTGGTTGGTTGTGACATGGTTGGTTGTGATGTGGTTGGTTGTGACATGGTTGGTTGTGACATGGATGGTTGTGATGTGGTTGATCGTGACGTGGTTGATCGTCACGTGGTTGGTTGTGACGTGGTTGGTCGTGACATGGTTGGTCGTGACGTGGTTGGTCGTGATGTGGTTGATCGTGACGTGGCTGGTTGTGATGTATTTGGTTGTGACGTGGTTGGTTGTGACATGGTTGGTCGTGACGTGGTTGGTTGTGATGTGGTTGATCGTGACGTGGCTGGTTGTGACGTATTTGGTTGTGATGTGGTTGGTTGTGACGTATTTGGTTGTGACGTGGTTGGTTGTGACATGGTTGGTCGTGACGTGGTTGGTTGTGATGTGGTTGGTTGTGACGTATTTGATCGTGACATGGTTGGTCGTGACGTGGTTGGTTGTGACATGGTTGGTTGTGATGTGGTTGGTTGTGACATGGTTGGTTTTGACATGGTTGGTTGTGATGTGGTTGATCGTGATGTGGCTGGTTGTGACGTATTTGGTTGTGATGTGGTTGGTTGTGACGTATTTGGTTGTGACATGGTTGATCGTCACGTGGTTGGTTGTGACGTGGTTGGCTGTGACGTGGTTGGTCGTGACGTGGTTGGTTGTGACGTTGGTCGTGATGTGGTTGATCGTGACGTGGCTGGTTGTGATGTATTTGGTCGTGACGTGGTTGGTTGTGATGTGGTTGATCGTGACGTGGCTGGTTGTGACGTATTTGGTTGTGATGTGGTTGGTTGTGACATGGTTGGTCGTGGCGTGGTTGGTTGTGACATGGTTGGTTGTGATGTGGTTGGTCGTGACATGGTTGGTTGTGACGTGGTTGGTCGTGACATGGTTGGTCGTGACGTGGTTGGTTGTGATGTGGTTGATCGTGACGTGGCTGGTTGTGACGTATTTGGTTGTGATGTGGTTGGTTGTGACGTGGTTGGTTGTGACATGGTTGGTCGTGACGTGGTTGGTTGTGATGTGGTTGATCGTGACTTGGTTGGTTGTGACGTGGTTGGTTGTGACGTATTTGATCGTGACATGGTTGGTCGTGACGTGGTTGGTTGTGACATGGTTGGTTGTGATGTGGTTGGTTGTGACATGGTTGATCGTGACGTGGTTGGTTCAGACGTTGGCTGGTTGATTGTAACAGACCGTGGGTTCGATTCCTATGCAGATACAGTTCCCGTCACTCTCGCCCACTCCGCCGTGGTTCAATGATATCACACAAAGCTCGAAGTGATTCTGTAAACTGATGTACTGATAACATCCTCATGTTCCGTAAACAACCGTCCAATCAGAGCAGAGCATGTAAATTAGAGACAGACAGATAGACGATAGATTTACATACCACAGAGGAGGAACAATATCTACTTTATTCATCTATTTTTACACACATAGAACCAGCGCCTCTCCACTTCAAGCTCCACACTGTGTGCTGGACTTGAACCGTCTGCACACACGTTGATAAAATACTGATTAAAATAAAAATATAAATTAATAGTAATTGTTTCTGTTTTAAACTGATGATTAATAATCTGAATTAAAAACATCCAACAACATCTGGATGATCAATTCAATACTGCAACATCAACACACACACACACTCACAGGCAGACTGTAACACACACACACACACACACACACTGGTGGCAGATGGTCGCCTGAGAGGAAACACAGATACCTGAATCTGAGATTTAAACAACTAATCTAATGAAAATGAATCAAACACACACGCAGACGCACACACACACGCACATATAAACTGACACACACACAAAAACACGGTCGATTTGCCTGGACAGTCCCATTACTCATCTACAGTAAATGAGTGGGCAGGGCTGAACACACACACACACACACACACACACACACACTGTAACACACACACACAGACAGATGGTTCTCTGTGTGAGGAAGCTGATCTGATTCAGACTTCGCGTCACCTCGTCCTCTTCATCTTCTCTCTTCAATCAGTTTAATTTATGTTTTTTAAAATATTTTATGTTTTTATATTTTTGTATTTCTAATCTGAACTTCACAGTCTGACCTCCATGTCTGACAGCGTAATGACAGCGATGGCATCAGGTTGTTTCACGATCAAATTTGATCCATTCAGTCTGATAAGCCCCGCCTCCAACGCTGTGTTCAGATCTCTCATTGGTCGATCACATCCACCTGACTGTACTGTACTGCAGTAACTGTACTCAGTTACTCTCCTCTCTCCTCTCTGTAAATTCAAACCATCCTGTTTCCGTTCATGGTTTGAATTTTGTCTCATCTGTCTTCAGATATTTTCCAGATTTCTTTTCTCTTTGTAGAATAAATTAACGAGACTCTGGCAGAATAAACTTCTCTCTGAACTTATTAGACGTTTTTATTATCAGAGGAGATTACGAGCTGAGAAGAGCCGAGCTCAGAGTCTGAGTCCAAGTCAGAGTAAAGGTCACCATCAAATCAACGTTAAACTAACGTCTGTTACCTCCTGTTGATCTGCACTGACCTGTGATCAGGTGAATGGTGTCTCTGTCATTCGTACGTCTGTTCTCACACTATGTAACTTTGGGCTCCGGGTCGGGAGAAGTACGTAACGCTTTACGGCACTAAGTCACACACCACCAACTATTTCACTGATTTTGGTGAAACTGGATCATATTTTATGGAGAAAATGTTTTCTGGTTTTCCCTCTGATGTCCTCCGGCTGCTAACATATCGACTTAGATAGCAATAACGTTAGCAAGAATCGAGCTAACGTTAACCAGCAATGCTGCGTGTATCAGACCGCCTCACAAAACGAGCCGACAAAGTGACAACAAGACCAGATCAGCCCAAAGAGACTGGATGATGTTAGCTAACATTATCCAGCTAAAACCACAATATGTCAGACATGTTTCAGAGTAACGTTAGCTTTGACTTTGGACTCTGTGCTGTAGTGGCTGCTGGTTGTTAGCAGAGTCCATTTCTAAGCTAACGTTAGCTCGTTTTGCACACTGTTAGCAAAGGAGAATTGGTCGAGCAGGCGATGTAACTGGCTCAGCAGCTTCTATGGACATAATGGCAGAGGAGAAGAGAGTGAAGAGGACGTTGACGGAGGAAGCTAAGAAGAGAAGAGGAGAGAGTGAGCGAGC
>OX336893.1:842500-850000 GCA_946959425.1 Argyrosomus regius | reverse complement strand
CCACCCCTCTCACTCGGCATGAAATCTATCACAAACCAAGCGCCCCCTTTCCTCAGGAGCTCCACCTGCCCGCCCTGAACCCGCCGAGCGCAGCAGACTGAACCTCCAGACATCATCTGTTCCACGACAGCTGCACGCCTCCCCCCCGCTGTGTGATGAATGACAAACCAAGCGCTCCTATTTTAGCTGAGCAGTGAGTTCCCGCCGCAAAAAAAAAAATGTTGAAAACAACGAACAGCTGCAGAAATCTGCTCCAGAAAAACCTCCAAACTCCACCCGCTCACAGCCTGTAAGCAGTCTCAGAACAAGCGCTCCCATGGACATGAAACAGCAGCAGACAGCTGAGCCGGGTGGAAACACCAACACATACACAAACCTGCCCCCCAGGCCTGTAATGCAACTTAAAGCAAGCGCTCCTTTACCTCTGGGGCAGCTGACAGCAGAGGTGGCAGATTATCTCCTCCCATTCAGGCCTGTTATGGTTCATAAATGAAGCACACCCACCTCCACCAAACAGAACAAAAACAAACAGCACTGTCACCTCCACCCGGCTCTGTATCATAAACCAAGTGCTCCTATCCATTCCCACCTCCTTTACCCACAAACCAAGCGCTCCCTTCACCTCCTGAGTCCAAACTTTCTTCCTAACCCTTCCTGTAAGAAGAACCAAGCGCTCCTTTTTGTCATGTCTGGCTCTGCTGCTGCAACACCTCCTCTCCTGTGTTTACCCCTGCTGTGCATCTCAAATCAAGCGCTCCCTTGATTCTCTCCTGACCTGAAGTCAACCCTCCTCTCCACCCCTGCTCCACCTAGACCTTCTGCTCTTACCGTGGCATGTAAGGCCAACACAAAACAAGCGCTCCCTGAATTACCTCCTGACCCTCCTCTCCACCTCTTCTGCCTCATTTACACTTTTGCTCCTCGACCACCATCACAAACCAAGCGCTCCTCTAAAATCAAACCCTTCTAGATGATCTCAGAATGAGCGCTTCATTTCATCACCTCTCCCTCCTCCATCCTGACCCTCTCCACTCAACTGGTATGCACTGCAACACAAACCAAGTGCTCCTTTCTTCACCTCACCTCCCTACATGCACATGAAGCATGATGTGGAGAGGAGATGCTACAAAATCAAATCAACCCCTCCCGTCACTCTTGCTTCCATCTAGATACCAAACTGGCACCTGGTTCATCACAAAACAAGCGCTCCCGCATGAAGTGCAGCTTTTCTTCAGCACAAGAAAATCAAACCTACCCTCTCGTCCATGTGGTGCATCACAAATCAAGCGCTCCCCTCCAGAGTTTCATCTTGAGCCTCCCCTCTTAGCTGTCATGCAACACAAACCAAGCGCTCCCTTCATTACCTTCCCCTCACATCACCAACACAATGTGGAGCTGCAACGAAATCAAACCAACCCTCTCCTCCATGTGGACCCCCTCAGCTGACATGTAATATATCACAAACCAAGCGCTCCCTTCACCTCCTGAGTCCAAACTTTCTTCCTAACCCTTCCTGTAAGAAGAACCAAGCGCTCCTTTTTGTCATGTCTGGCTCTGCTGCTGCAACACCTCCTCTCCTGTGTTTACCCCTGCTGTGCATCTCAAATCAAGCGCTCCCTTGATTCTCTCCTGACCTGAAGTCAACCCTCCTCTCCACCCCTGCTCCACCTAGACCTTCTGCTCTTACCGTGGCATGTAAGGCCAACACAAAACAAGCGCTCCCTGAATTACCTCCTGACCCTCCTCTCCACCTCTTCTGCCTCATTTACACTTTTGCTCCTCGACCACCATCACAAACCAAGCGCTCCTCTAAAATCAAACCCTTCTAGATGATCTCAGAATGAGCGCTTCATTTCATCACCTCTCCCTCCTCCATCCTGACCCTCTCCACTCAACTGGTATGCACTGCAACACAAACCAAGTGCTCCTTTCTTCACCTCACCTCCCTACATGCACATGAAGCATGATGTGGAGAGGAGATGCTACAAAATCAAATCAACCCCTCCCGTCACTCTTGCTTCCATCTAGATACCAAACTGGCACCTGGTTCATCACAAAACAAGCGCTCCCGCATGAAGTGCAGCTTTTCTTCAGCACAAGAAAATCAAACCTACCCTCTCGTCCATGTGGTGCATCACAAATCAAGCGCTCCCCTCCAGAGTTTCATCTTGAGCCTCCCCTCTTAGCTGTCATGCAACACAAACCAAGCGCTCCCTTCATTACCTTCCCCTCACATCACCAACACAATGTGGAGCTGCAACGAAATCAAACCAACCCTCTCCTCCATGTGGACCCCCTCAGCTGACATGTAATATATCACAAACCAAGCGCTCCCTCACTGCCTTCCCCTCACATCACCGACAGAGTGGTGCTACAACAAAATCAAACTAACCCCTCCTCCATCTCAGGTGGAGCTTCTCATGTTTTTTTATTTTGCTGCAACACAAATCAAACGTCCCCTCCCCTCTCAGCTGGCATGTGATGCGTGACAAATCAAGCGCTCCCTTCATTACCTCACTGCTGGTGCTTCCCTCCACACCAGCTCGTGTTTTTCTCTGCAACAAAATCAAACAACCCCGCCCCCTCCCGCCAACCCCCCCTCCATGTAGAGCCCCTCATGTTAGCTGTCATGCATCACAAATCAAACGCTCCCTTCACTGCCTTCCCCTCACATCACCAGCATCATGTGTGTGTTTTTCTGCAACAGAATCAAACGCCCCCCTCCATGTAGACCCCCCCCCCCTGAGCTGGCACATGATGCATCACAAACCGAGCGCTCCTTCACCTCAGCCCGTCTCGAGCTGCAGCCTCTCACTCACATCAACACATCATCTCTGCAACATGCACAACACAACCCGCCCCCCCGGCCCGCTCCTCACGAGCAGCATGACACAAACACACACCGGGACGCACACCGGGACGCACCGGGTCCGGGTCTTACCTCTGGAGCTGCTGAAGGCGGTGTACCAGGACAGGGAGACCAGCCCGCACAGCCCGAACAACAAGACCGTCAGGAAGGAGACATTTCGGAACCTCATCTCCGGAGCCCCGGGAGCATGTCCGCACCGAGAGGGGGGAGGAGAGGGACTGAGGGACTGAGGGAGGGATGGAGGGAGGAGGAGGAGGAGGGGGGAGGCAGGTAGAGAGAGAGAGAGAGAGAGAGAGAGAGAGAGAGAGAGACAGGTAGACAGAGAGAGAGAGAGACAGAGAGGCGGGCGGAGCTGTTCACGACTGAGAGGCAACAACGAGACTGAAGAGAGAGAGAGGGAGAGGGGCGGAGACAGAGACAGGTAGAGAGACAGAGCGAGAGAGAGAGAGAGAGAGAGAGGGAGTAAAAAGAAACATTAAATAATATAAAAAGATTCAAATAAATTAATTAAAATAGTTAATAATATTTAATAAAATCTGATTTTTGTTTCATCAACATTTTTGTTTGTTTTTGAGCCTTTTTTATCGACTTACCGAGATCATGGCAGAGTCGCCACCATGTTTCTACGGTGGTCCAGAACGGACAAACAAAATTTTTAAAACTAGATTTTTGTACTTTTGTTTGTCTGTGGCCACCGTAGTTTCTCGTGCACGTAAATAATGCAGAGGGTGAGGTGAGGGGTTGCAATCAGTAGCTAGATGGCTCTAAATCCGACAGACTGGACCTTTAAGTTGTGTTATTATGTCTTTATCATGAGTTCTGCTCCACCAATCGTGGTCCAGTGTCTTTGGGCTTTAATTGTTTGAAGCCCCGCCCCCCTTAGTTACCGTTGCTAACGTGTCAATGGCTCCATTCCATTCCTATTATAATAACAAAATAAAGCCTCCGTGACGTCCCCGCAGACTGTCTAAAACCTGGACGTAGTCTCCGTGACGTCCCCACAGACTGTCTAAAACCTGGACATAGTCTCCGTGACGTCCCCGCAGACTGTCTAAAACCTGGACGTAGTCTCCGTGACGTCCCCGCAGACTGTCTAAAACCTGGACGTAGTCTCCGTGACGTCCCCGCAGACTGTCTAAAACCTGGACGTAGTCTCCGTGACGTCCCCGCAGACTGTGTTCTTCTCTGGTTTCATGGATTCATCAGTAATAAAGAAAATATTTGATGTTGTTTGACGTTGAAGTTTATCGTTCTCAGTCAGAACGGTTCAGATCGGATCAGGTCAGCTGTGATGGAGTCAGTCTGCAGCGCCACCTGGTGTTCAGGTCTGCAGATCCAGATCAGAGTCCTGATCTTTGTTGGACATTTAAACTGAGTAAAGAAGCGTCTGATTGGCTGACAGATGAACCTCGTCCTTCATTTTAATGTTTAATGATCTTTAATGATGTCATCAGTCAGTGGTTCCCAACATGAGGATCGAGACCCCTCCGAGGGGACACAACATGAATATAAACAGACATTAAATGTCACAGATGGATTGACACATGGACAGACACAGAGGTGTGGACATGAAAAGTTACTTTAATAGGGTGACACAGGTGAACTGCTTCTTCTTCTTCTTCTTCTTCTTCTTCTTCTTCTTCTTCTTCTTCTTCTTCAGTGGTAGTTCATGCTGCCCTGCTCAGAGGCACAGCAGCAGTTTCTCTGTCCCACACTGACATCTAGTGTTCATTGACAGCAGGTACAGGTCTGATATGGAAATATATAAATATTTGCTGTGTTTGGATGCATGAAGGTGACGTGAACATACAGGAACAAACAGATACTGACAAAGGCAAAAATCAGAGACTTTAATGTGGCGACACACAGGATGTTCAAATTTAACTTTACGTTGTTTGTAAATTAAAATTACATCATGACTCTACCTTTGCAATATTACTTATATCTGCCACTTATCTTTGCAATAATATTATTTATATCTGCCACTTACCTCTGCCTTATTATTATTTATATCGTGCCACTTCCACCTTTAGTACTCATTCTTTGTCTGTTTGCCTGTTTGCCTGTTGTTGTTTATTGTTGTTTTTTGCCTTTACTATTCTTATTCTTTTTTCTGTACTTCTATAGTGTATATTACACCTTGCTGCTGTAACAAAAGAATTTCCCCCTTGTGGGATGAATAAAGTATCATCTAATCTAATCTAATCTAAAGTTCAGTTATGATGACAATAAAGTTTTATTTCAAAATATCCTCCTGACACCACAAAGACTCAGAAGAAGTGTTTCTATTCTTCATACAATAAATTCACATTCAAAAACTGAAGATTGGTTTAAATGGTTCATGTTGAAACTGAAGTTTGACTCTGAAGGACGACGTTTGAGCTGACGACTGTTACAGGATGTTCCGAATATTTGGTCTCAAACTCTCAAACAAAAGTTTATGAAGATAAAAGCAGAAGAAAACACAAACTGTGGAACGTCAAAGAAAAGTTCTTTAAATAACAGATCAGGAAGCAGAGATCTACATCTGAGAAATACCATCAAACAGTCTAAACTATAATTAAAGGTTTCTTCAGGTAGGACAGGAAGTGACATCAGATGATGTCGTCCTGAGGCGGCCATCTTTGTTTTGCAGGAGGTTGTTGGTTCTTGGAGTCTGACTGCAGATCAGATTTGATGAAATGTTTCCTGAAACGATCGAACGACTTCTGTTGAGGACGCCGACTGAAGAGAGAGACGAATGTTCACAAAAAGACAGTCAGGTTAATTAAAGACGTCCTGTGTCCCTCTGTGTAACTATGTTCAGCTGTACTCGAGTAACCCTAACCCTAACCCTCAACTTCAGTTTGTCACTAAGTTGCATTGTCTGACTTATTTGTTGACCGTCTGGGAGGAGACATCAGCCAAATCTTCTAACACACAAAGAACACACAGCGGTTCATAAATACTTCAAGGTGACGCTTAATGAGGTAAACACACTTCACCCAAACAGTTCTCCTGAATATTAGCTACCTCAGTATGTATACTGGCTGGTCTTGGTCTTCGCTTGGTCTCAGTTTAGCTGGTTTTGACCCGGTTACATTGCTCATCACACTGACAGTCCCTGGACCGGTCCAAACACTCCCCAGGTGCTCCGAGCTCCCAGACCAGTCACAGCTAACTGAGCTAACTGAGCTAACAGCAGCTACATTTGAGTCAACAGTTAAACTTTCTGCGTCAGCTGACTGACTTTCAAAATGTAATCTATTACCTATGACTAGTAGTACTGTAAAGTACTTTGAAATGGAATTTCAGAGTACTTTACAGTACTACTTTCTGTGTAGAGTAATGCATTACAAACATGATAATGTGTCATAGAGGGTAATCACAGGAAGCTTGACCACCAACACCCTTCAAAATAAAGGTTCAAGTCATGGAAAGTCATTCTTCAAAGAACCAGCTGCTGCAAAGGGTCGACTTACAGAACCAGAACATTTACACCACGAAGAACATTTAAAAGGAACAAAGATTATTAAACAGAAAAAAGTGACTTAAAGAACATTCTGCATTCAGATCCCCTAAAAAATAAAGGCTCAAGTTAGAACCTCAAGTGTTGCTGTAGGGAAACTTTTTTTGGTTCTGCAAGGAACATTTTACTTATCGGTTCTTCAAAGAGTTGACTTAGAGAACCACTTATCAGTAAAACAAAGAACATTTAAAAGGAACAACAGATTGTTGAACATAAACATGTTCTTCAGAGCACCAAAAGTGACTTAAAGAACTTTTTTTTGCATTCAAAGAACCATAAACAGCAAAAAAAAAAAAAGGTTCTTCGGGATAAAAGGTTCTCCAACGTATCAAGAACCAGATCTTCTTTTAATGGAAGCTTAAAAATAAAGGCTTGAGTTAGAGCCTAAAGTGTTTCTTCATGGTGACGCTGTAGGGGAACTTTTTTTGGTTCTGCAAGGAACCTTTTACCTATTGGTTCTTCAAAGAACCAGCTGCTGCAAAGGGTCTACTTAGAGAACCAGTAATGAGTAAAATAAGGAATATTTGAAAGAAACAAAGATTATTGACTTAAAGAATCTTCAACAGCAAAAAGGATAAAAAGGTTCTCCAGAGAACGTCTCAAGACTGAAGGACACATAAAGTTCATCAGGACGAATGTTTGAATGAATTTCAGCACAAACGTTGAAACAACGTTAAGAGAACATGAGGAAACAGAAACAGGAAGTGTGACAGACGGAAACAGGCTGCTTTGAATCGTTCATTCATTTTAATGAGATTCAGAAGAATCTGATGAGAACAGAGGAGGGAAGGGAGGAAGCGAAGGAAGCGAAGGAGACGAGGAAAGGAGATGAAGGGGAGGGAGGAGGAGGAGTAAATCAGTGTTGGAGACTCGGACGCGGAAGAAGAATCAGCCTCAGAGAAGGAAGAAGAAACTCGAAATGAAAGCGGCCCCTCCGGCTGCTTCACACTTGTTGAATAACGCTGATCTCCGCTTGTTGGACACGTTCCGCCCGGGTTCTGGTGTGTTCGTCCCGGGTTCTGGTGTGTTCGTCCCGGGTTCTGGTGTGTTCGTCCCGGGTTCTGGTTCCAGGCTGCACGGCTGACAGACAGGCTGAACGCTCTGACTGAAAAACAACATCATT
>OX336893.1:815000-837500 GCA_946959425.1 Argyrosomus regius | reverse complement strand
CCTGTTCTTCCTCTTTTTCCCGTAAAGTGACTCCTCACACGTCATCGCCTGATCCTTACGACATTCAGATGGAAACTATCTGAAACCGACAGACAGATATGAGACAGGAAGTCCAGTCTGAGGACCGGCTCCATCCGCTCTGATTCATGATGTGTTCATACAGCAGAAACTTTTGTTTTATGAAGTCATCTCCCAGAAATGAGTTACATCAGGTGGTGACGTGCTTTTTACTGAAATACGTTTTTAATTCCAGATTCATCTTCAATTTGTTGATTAATCTTTTAAAGTTTAAGTTCTCAGCAGATATCTATATGATTATCTACAAATTCAACTTTATTGTCACAAAGTAACGAAATACAGTTTAGCTTCTTCTAAAGTGCAGAGTAACGTGAATAAATAACAGATATATAAATATGTTAAGCTTATATAAGATGCATACAGCATGTGCAGCAGTCACAGTCGCAATTAAATTTAGTTAATTAAGTCTCAGCACTAATTACCACCTTAAATATTTTGTTTTGTTGTAGAAGATACGCCTGAAGGTTGTTGTGATGTTTCATAAGTTTGATCATTTCTTCTGATGTTTTGATGTTGTGCTTTTTAAACCGATTGGTCGATTAATCAGCTAGTTATCAGCTATTAGATTAACGGATGTTTTAATAATTGATTAATTGTTTCGGCCTTTCTGTGAATACCTTTTTTAAAAATCTCTCCATGACAGTAAGTTGAATGTTTGACGACATCACTTCACGTTTCATGGACCAGAAAACTGATCGATTAACGGAGAAAATGTTTGACAGCTTAATCAATAATGAAAAATATTTCAAACTGTTGAATGCATCAGTGTTAAATCAAGAAGGTGAGGATAAGCTGAGCCCAGTAGAAGTACTTGTAGTTGTACATAAGTAGAAGTATTTGTTCAGACGTTTTCTTTTCCTTCGTGTTCGTGGTTTGTTTAGTTTCTGAGGTTTTGTTGAAAACCAGCTGCAGGCTGTCAGAGCTCAGAGACGCGTCACATGTTCACGCCATGCTGTTCTATAACACGTCATGCTGTTCTATAACACGTCATGCCGTTCTATAACACGTCATGCCGTTCTATAACACGTCATGCCGTTCTATAACACGTCATGCCGTTCTATAACACGTCATGCCGTTCTATAACACGCCATGCCGTTCTATAACACGTCATGCCGTTCTATAACACGTCATGCCGTTCTATAACACGTCATGCCGTTCTATAACACGTCATGTTCGTCATGGATGTAGAAACTAGAATAATCCCAATCCTCTGTGGAGATTCACTCAGTGCTGAATGTTGCTGCAGATAATCTGTGATGTTTGCTGCTCCGTCCTTTGAGCACCACCCATCCTCTGGAAAACAAACAAACAAATAAAAAATATTTTAATGCTTTTACATGAGATTTATTCAAAATATGAACAAAAATAATGTGAGAGCACATGTATGCCAGGAACAATACAACAGTTTAAAAACACTCCTGCGATCAATATTCTACTTGAGTAAAAGTACTCTAAAGTTTTACCAGTAACTTGTACTGAGGTTTTCTTCAGTGGTGTTAACGGTGTCCTCGCTGCCCCCTGCAGGTCCCGGTCGCTCACTGCTTCGGTCCGGCGGGTCACAAGAAACGTTTCTGCTGCGTCTGCAGGAAGCAAACGGAGGGAAACTCGGCGCTGCGCTGTGAAGGTCGGTCCAGTTTCATCACCAGTCAAAACCAGTTTAGCCAGCGTCATTACCAGATTAAAAATTAACTTATTATTATTATTGTTATTAACGAGTTTCCAGTGTGACGTATCCGTCAAATGACCTCCAACTTTATGAAGGGACTGACGTTAATTTGTCAAGTTTGTATATTTGAAGAAATGATTGTATTAGCACATTAGAAAATAAAAGTTATTTGTTGTTTGTTTTGATCATATCACATGATCTTTATTAGCAGATGAAGTTTTACTTAAATTGTGAATGAGAACTTTAAGTTTCTCATTCACTGTTTGTTGTTTGAGAGCAGTGAAGGTGAACAACAGTTCAAGATGAAGATTATACTCATAATAAGTGATTTCAGTGAAGAAGATACACGTGTTCCACGTATCTAAATAAAAACAACACATACTTGGTGTGAACAGAAGAAACTTATTACTTTACATAAATGTTAGTAAGGGTCAGTTCCCCAAATGACATAAAACAACTACTACAGATATTATTCTCTGTTCCTTCTCTTCAGTTTTAGTTTTCAAAGAGGTGAATAACAAACGGTGAATAAAAACAGAAATAAACTAAAAACTCTGACCACACTTTAACTAACTGTGTGATGGTCGTGTCAGAAAAGTAACTGATGCTGACAGAAGAGCCACAGACACTTTAATGATGACCTCACTGGACTGAAAATATAAAACTTTATGCGCCTTAATATATTAATATAATCATTCATTAATAAACTGAACTTATTTTAGATTTAAAGTGTAAATGTGAACACAGGAAGTAAAAATCTAACATTAAGCTACAAACCAACTCCAGCACAGTCACATGACTTCACATCACCAACACTTACAAGTGTTTGTGGTGACGACGTTTAACCTCAACAAACTCTGAGGACTCGTTTAGCCGCTCATTAGAAAATTACTTGAAGACACATGAAATTCAAAATTCACAAGTTAACTGATGTACTGAGTAAAACATGAAAATCTCTTAAAGGTTCCATGTCACAGAAACATTATTTGACACAGTACTAGTCAGTAGTTTGAAGTAAATACATAAAAAAATAAGTTAGTTACAGTTCAGTAGTAAGAAAATAAAGAGAACTACTGAAGTAGACTGTAAACTGACATTTCACCTCACATTTCTGACATGAGCTGCTGCGACCACGATTACATGTCACTAACATGACACGTGTGTGTGTGTGTGTGTGTGTTTCAGTGTGTGAGCTGCACGTCCACGCTGACTGCGCTGCCTTCAGCTGTGCCGACTGTCGCACGTCTCACCTGGACGTCACTCTGGAGCAGGTCGGTACCGCGTCAGTAAACTACCGTAAATTCTCTAATATGACCACACGACTGTTACCATCTTTACTTAAACCTATTTTAATCACTATATACAAAAAATTAAATCTCACTCTTTTCTATTTTGTCACAATCTTTATTTTTTTCTGCAAAATTTAGGAAAACTAAAATATGATTAAAAAGAATATTAACACGGCACTTTCCAGGCTTTGATGGTTGTACATGTTAGGAAACACAGGTTGTCACTTCCAGCTATGATTCATCAAACGATCAGTTTCTGATTCACCTGCTCTGTTTGTGTTTGTGATGTCACTCTCATACCTGCACACAGCTGCTAGCTAGCGTTAGCTTCCAGCAGGCCTCTCACAATCGTCACATTATCGACTTATTGTACAAAATACAGACCTGACATCACATGTTCACATGTTCGTTTACATTAATAATGTCACGCCTGCACACAAACATGTTTTAATAATTCCACTTGGACCTGAACCACGGCCACATTTATACGACAAGCGTGATGGTGTTAAAGTACGCAGAGATATTTTTCGTCAACATTTCAGCCGACGTGACGTCAGAAAAAACAAACACTATAAAATTCAGAACATAAATCTCCTGAACACCTATTTGTATTTGTACTGCAGAGAAATGTTTAAATATTAAACGTTAAAGTTAAAATGTTGTTTTTAAAAGAAACAAAGAAAATCTTTGCAGTAAACAAACATGAAGTGTAAGAATGAATACAGACAGCGACACTGTAGTCTATGGAGGTCCCCTCTTTGATAGGTAGACTTCACTACAAGGTCCCCACTTAAAACATGTTAAAAAGCACATTAGCAGTAATATTATGATAAAAAGTAAATAATTTTATTTTTAATTCAGTATTTTTAAAATGAACAGAAACAGAAGTCCTCACTTGGTAGGTGTATTTTCACAGTCCCCTGTTGGGAATGTAGGAATGGATGTGTGTGTGTGTGTGTGTGTGTGTGTGTGTGTGTGTGTGTGTGTTAATGTGATTGTCATTGATCAGAGTTCAGTCCGATCACCGACACCGCTGTCACACACACACTCACACACTCACACACACACACACACACACACACACACAAAGACGTTTAGTGAATGTTAATGAAGAGGTCTGTTCAGTGTGTGTGTGTGTGTGCGTGTGTGTGTATATTGATCTGAGCTGATTGATTGGTCTCAGCTGTTGATTAAAGCGAGCTGATGACGGCGGTCGGACTGAAAACCAGTTCAGCACCAGCAGCAGGAATGTCACAGACCGGGTCAGACTGGTTCTGAGCTCATCGACCGTGGAGGGAAACCAGTCAGAGAGCCGACAGGAAGCAGTCATCCAAATCCAATCAATACACTCACTCAGCGTCAGTCCGCCTCTTAATGCCGTCTGACTTCCTGTCTGTCAGCTGGAGACGTAGATCTTTAAAGACTCCTCACGAGTCTAAAGTTTCATGTTTAAAAGGTTTTTACCAACAAACAGGAGGAAACAGAGCGACTGTTAGGGACTACTTTCGGCGGCGGATTGATCCACACTTGGTGTTTTAGTATCTTGAGGAATAAAGAAATCAAACTTATATGAAATGTATTTAAATATCAGTGAACCGGGCCGGTTCTCTCAGAACAGAGCCTCTCACACAGGATCTACTTCCTGTCGCTGCAGGATACGTTCCACCACCACTGGAGGGAGGGTAACCTGGCCTCAGCGGCGAGGTGCGAGGTTTGTCGGCGGTCGTGCGGTTCGTCTGACGTCATGACGGGGATGAGGTGCGAGTGGTGCGGCATCACGGTAAGAACCAGCTGAACCTCTGAGGGTCCACACACCGGTTGATCTGGCCTCAGAGCTCCTGTACTACGTCTCCGAATCATTGATCATTGATCAGCTCTGTCTTCGCCGTGTCTCTGACGTGTCACTTCCTGTCTCGTCTCTGCAGAGCCACGCGGCGTGTTACCTCAGCGTGCCACCAGAGTGCACTCTGGGACGTCTGCGCTACATGCTGCTGCATCCGGCCTGCGTCCGCCTCGACTCCAGAAACTTCAGCAAGATGCACTGTTACTGCATCACGGAGAGCTGCAGCCATGACCTGGGTACACACACACACACACACACACACACACACACACACACACACACACACACACACACACACACACACACACACACACACACACACACACACACACCCAAACACACACACACACACACCCAAACACACACACACACACACACACACACACACACACACACACCCAAACACACACACACACACACACACACACACACACACACACACACACACACACACACACACACACACACACACACACACACACAGACCACATCCTCTGTGATGCTGCTGAGACAAACTGTGTGAACCACAAACACTCGGCCTGTTTCCTGAGCTGTGAAACTAAAAACTGAAGAAGAAAACATGTTGAGAGACCTAAGACTAAAGACTTAAAGACCTAAGACTAAAGACTTAAAGACTTAAAGACCTGAGACTACAGATTTAAAGATTCAAGTTCATGAAAGAAAAAACAAACTGTGAGATTCAACCAGGATGTCCCCGCAGACTGTCTAAAACCTGGACGTAGTCTCCGTGACGTCCCCGCAGACTGTCTAAAACCTGGACGTAGTCTCCGTGACGTCCCCGCGGACTGTCTAAAACCTGGACGTAGTCTCCGTGACGTCCCCGCGGACTGTCTAAAACCTGGACGTAGTCTCCGTGACGTCCCCGCGGACTGTCTAAAACCTGGACGTAGTCTCCGTGACGTCCCCGCGGACTGTCTAAAACCTGGACGTAGTCTCCGTGACGTCCCCGCGGACTGTCCTAAAACCTGGACGTAGTCTCCGTGACGTCCCCGCAGACTGTCTAAAACCTGGACGTAGTCTCCGTGACGTCCCCGCAGACTGTCTAAAACCTGGATGTAGTCTCTGTGACATCATTCAGATGTTTGTCTCCATGTTTTCTTCAGATAACTCCGACGACGTTGACTCATCCTCGGCTGTCCCTAAAGACGGTCAGCTGGCTGCTCCAGAATCAGGTCAGTCCACATCCTGAATCCTCCATGTTGGACTTTATTTTAGGTCCAAACGCTCGCAGAGGTCTGTCAGGATGACGTGTGGTCTTGTGTGGTCTTGTGTCTCACAGGTAAACAGTCTCTGAAGGTGTTTGACGGTGATGATGCGGTCAAGCGCGGCTTCTTCCGATTGGTCTCCATCTTTCGAGCCACGAGGAACGAGGAAGTGGTGGTGAGAGCTCAGCCCTGCCCTCACACACATTACTGCTAAAATGCTAATGCTAATGCTAATGTTGTACACAGAGTCACATGTTTGGGTTCTGGCTCACAGTTTAGTTTCAAAATAAAAGCACGTAATAGTGGTTGTGTAGTCTGAGCGCTGCAGTACCCGTGTCGTCCTGCAGGAGGCAGCACTCAGGGCGTTCTACCTCCCCGATGAACCTCAGGACTACGAGCTGCACGAGATCGGCGGCGCGCAGCGTCTCCATAGCGACGACATCCTGAACCGTAACAGTGGTCCAGACAACAGGAAGGACGGCGGCGACGCCTGGCTGCTGAGGATCAAACCACGAGACGCCGAGGTCATCAAGGTGTACGCCAGCTGGCCCAGGTGAGACACAGTGATGATGTCACAGCTGTCAGTCTGAGTGTGTTTCCTGTTTGCTCACGTTCTCACCTGATCGCTGTTTCAGGTCCGGTCCGGCTTTCGTCTCCATCTCAAAGAGCAGCACGGCAGCTTCAGTCCTCCCCGAGGTCCTTAGTCAGCTCGACAGACAGGTACGACAGGTACGACAAGTACGACAGATACGACAGGTTTGACAGGTACGACAGGTACGACAAGTACGACAGGTACAACAGGTTTGACAGGTACGACAAGTACGACAAGTACGACAGGTACAACAGGTTTGACAGGTACGACAAGTACGACAAGTACGACAGATACGACAGGTTTGACAGGTACGACAAGTACGACAAGTACGACAGGTACAACAGGTTTGACAGATACGACAGGTACGACAAGTACGACAGATATGACAGGTTTGACAGATACGACAGGTTTGACAGGTACGACAGATACGACAGGTACGACAGGTACAACAGGTTTGACAGGTAGACAGGTACGACAGGTACAACAGGTTTGACAGATACGACAGGTTTGACAGGTACGACCATCTGAATTTATCTGAATCCGAGTTTAACCACGTCGGCGACAGGAAATAGTCCAGCATACGACTTTTTGTTTAGCGCCGGTCATACTGCTTCGTTGGTGCTCGTTGGTGCTCGTTGTTGTCGTGGCGACTGACGTCTGAGTCGTTGTGGTCACCTGAGCGATGGAGACGCTTCACAGACTTCAAGATTTGACTTCAAGTCAAACTGTTTTCAGTTTTCGCAGACCTCCGTTCAGTGTTTGTCTTAGTGTAACGCCTCCTGATCTGTGTCTGTAACCTGATGAATGAATCTTTAGTTTGTGTTGGAGCTTGCTGATGACGGCTGTTGTTTCAGGACAAGGACGCGTCCACGTTCAGCCTGATGGAGGTCTGCATGAGCAGCAAACAAGGTGAGCGATGACGTCTGGAAGAAGACACAAACAGCAGGAAGTCCTTTAAAACCCTCTGAAGACTCGGCAGGTCTTCATGAGTCCTTCAGTCCTTCCTTAGTCCTCATTAACGAGTTTCAAACTAACGATTCAAAGTCATGTGTGAATCTGTTGCTAGGAAACATCTGTAGCGCCGTCTGATCTAGAGCAATCAGCTATGTAAACAGGAAGTAACATCACAAGCTAGCAGAAGAGCCAAAATCTAGTTTATGAGCTGCAGCCTAGACGTTAGCATGAAGCTAACAGTTTGAAGTGATGGACAGGTCATGACGTCTCATGTTTGTCCTGCAGTGCAGAGACAGACGCTGACTCCTCAGGAGAAGATCGTGGACAAACTGCAGGAGATCAGGAAGGTAAGAGGAAGTCCAACGAGGTGGAGTCCGACCTTCAGACTGTGATGATGATCATGAACGATGACTTTGGTTTTCTCAGGCGTCGCTGCGTCAGATGAACCAGACCCGGTTCTACATCGTGGAGAACAAGAACCCAGCGGTGCAGGTCAACCTGCTGATTGGAGGACTGCCCCCCCTGCTGACGAAAGAGGAGTACGTCCAGCTGATCCAGGAACACCTGACCGCCAAGAGTGAGTCTGATGTGGAGATGGGTGGAGATGTTTGAGATGTTGGAGATGTTTAGATGGTTGTAGATGTTGTAGATGTTGTAGATGTTTGGAGATGGGTGGAGATGGGTGGAGATGGTATGACTCAGGTTTTTGGTCTGATGTTGGTGGATGATCTCAGTCTGTCCTCATTTAACTGACGGAGGCTTTGAACCAACCAGAGTTTGACAGGCGGAGGCAGATCTGAGGTTTCTCGGCTCCTTCCTGTCCGGTAAAAATCACGCTCACCACAACAAGAGGAGATGTTTCTCTGTTTGCTGATTGGTCGGTTTGTTTACGTGTCAAAGTACTGACGGGAAAAGAGCGAACGCTTCACTTCCTGTCTGCTTCTTATTGAGGTCAGTCTAACTCCACCCGCCTCCTCATGTCTCTCTCACTTCCTGTCTCTGCAGGTCACCTGGTCACCATCAGCCACTTCTATGCCAGTCAAGGTGAGACGCACGGTTGTCATGGAAACCACTCTTCTGTCACTCATTCACACGTGTGATGTGTTCATCGTGTCTTTGCGCTCCTTTCAGGCGCCGTGGCGTTGCAGATCTCATGTTTCTCTGAGGCGGAGAGGATCTACATGTTGGCTAAAGACACGACCGTCAACAACAAGACGCTCACGTCGCTCGTCGTCCCGGAGATCGAGGTAACTGAAAACAGTACCCACAATGCACCAGCAGCTGCTTTGACAGGACTTCTGACTGTTGTCGTCTTTCAGCACAACAAACTCGGCGAAGGCGTCTGTCCTCTGCTGGTGTTCGTCAACCCAAAGAGCGGCGGTCTGAAAGGCCGAGAGCTTCTCTACAGCTTCCGGAAGCTTCTGAACCCTCATCAGGTCTTTGACATCTCCAACGGAGGACCGCTGGCTGGGTGAGAGCGCCGAATGTCCGGAACTGAAGTCTGGACTCTGAAATAAAATGTGTCTCACCTTCCTGTTCTTCTTCTCTGGTGCAGCCTCCACACGTTCAGGGAGGTTCCCAGGTTTCGGGTGCTGGTCTGTGGGGGTGATGGGACGGTGGGCTGGGTGCTGGGAGTACTGGAGGCTGTCCGGCACAAACTGGTCTGTCGAGAGCCGCCCATCGGCATCGTACCGCTGGGAACAGGTCAGACCACCACAGCACGACGCAGCAGCTGTTCACGAAAACTTAGCCTGCTAACGTAGCCTTGAGCCAACGTAGCTTTTAGCTAACATAGCTTTGAGCTAACATAGCTTTGAGCTAACGTAGCCTTGAGCTAACGTAGCCTTGAGCTAATGTAGCCTTGAGCTAACATAGCTTTGAGCTAACATAGCTTTGAGCTAACGTAACCTTGAGCTAACGTAGCCTTGAGCTAACATAGCTTTGAGTTTTATAATTAAATTAAAACAGGCTGCAGCTAACAAGCTAATTCTTACATAGAGATTTGGTACTGCTGTATAGCTAACTGACTATGCTAACGTTAGCGTGCTAATACTTGACGACATGTGGTATCATGGTATTGCACCTGAAACTTATCTGGAAGTTTTTAAATGAGATTTCACTAAAATAAAACAACAAACCTCAAATTATGAAACGTTATGCTAATAACATTTGACTAAATGAGTAAATAACATCAGCTAGCTTAGCATAATCAGATGTTTCCCTCTCTCGTCTCCTCAGGTAACGACCTGGCTCGTATCCTGCGCTGGGGAGCAGGTAACAGCGGCGAAGACCCCCACCACATCCTGGTCTCTGTGGACGAGGCAGACGAGGTTCTGATGGACCGATGGACCATCCTGCTGGACGCTCAGGACATCTCTGAAGACGGGAAGGACAACGGCTTCCTGGAGCCGCCTAAGGTCTGCCCAGGTCCTGCAGGACAGTTTGTATGTCTCTGTATGTGGATGACTAACCGGTCTGTCTGTCCTCAGATCGTCCAGATGAATAACTACTTTGGACTCGGCATCGACGCAAAGCTCAGCCTCGACTTCCACCAGGCCCGTGAGGACGAACCGGATAAATTCACCAGCAGGTAAAACTTCAGTTCATTCACACACAAACAAACACTTCATTTACCTTCAGCTACACCTGCTTCATGCCCCGCCCATGCCCATGCCCCGCCCCCCCCCCAGGTTCCATAACAAAGCTGTGTACGTGAAGGTCGGCCTGCAGAAGATCAGTTACACCAGGAGCCTCCACAAAGAGCTGCAGCTTCAGGTGGACGCTCAGAACGTCCCGTTACCGAACATCGAGGGTCTGATCTTCCTCAACATACCCAGGTAACACACACACACACACACACACACACACCCTCATTATGACCTAACACTTATCTTCCTGTGTGTGTGTGTGTGTGTGTGTGTGTGTGTGTGTGTGTGTGTGTTTGTGTAGTTGGGGTTCTGGTGCTGACCTCTGGGGGTCGGAGGACGATGGTCGCCACGGGAAACCGAGCATCGATGACGGCCTGCTGGAGGTCGTCGGCGTCACCGGAGTCGTCCACATGGTAACAAACACAAAGAGACTGAACTCAAGTACACTTACTACTTTATCCAGAGCTTTCAACTGTGTGTGTGTGTGTGTGTGTGTGTGTGTGTGTGTGTGTGTGTGTGTGTTCAGGGCCAGGTGCAGAGCGGGATGCGTTCAGGGATTCGTATTGCTCAAGGGAACTACATCCGGCTGACTGTGAGTAAACCCATACCTGTCCAGGTGGATGGAGAACCGTGGATCCAACCACCAGGACACATCATCATCTCTGCTGCTGGACCAAAGGTACGCTCTGTTTGTCCCTGCAGGGCACCCGTACACCTCTGTACACCTGTAGTTTATTGGTAGTTGAGTGTATTTTGTCCCTCTGCTTTGTCCGTAGGTTCGTATGTTGAGGAAGTCGAAGCAGAAGCAGAAGAAGTCCTCAGCTGGCGTGAAGGATGGTCGCTCTGAGAGTCCGTCCTCCAGAGACGGAGGACACTGACTCACCAGCTGAAGATCGGCGTCCTGCCTTCACCTGCTTCCTGCTGAAGACATTTTGTGTCCAGCAGCCGGCCGTGGTTTCACTCATGACGGGCCGCAGGGCGACTGGAGGAGGGTTAGTCCTGGATCCTGGATCAGCTGGAGTTTGGCCCGGCTCGGATCACGTTTCCATCCTGCTGACCAAACACACAATCCATCATAACGTCCATGACAGGAACTTTTCTAGAGTAACACGTGACGAACAGATTCACGACTGGATTTCCGACATTAACAGAGTTTTATTGAATTTTGACTCAGTGGATAAGCTCGAACACAAAAACATAGAGAAGTATTTAACACAAAAGTTCAGACTGTATTTGTAGCAGTAGACCTAGTATCAGTTGTTGTTCTAACTTTAGTGGTGAAGATGATGTGCAGCTATAGAGTGATGATGATGATGACCTCATTGCAGAGACTGACGGGCAGTTTCTTTGAGAAGCTGCAACCACATTATGTTTCCAAACCAGGAAGTTCCTGAAGCTGAAGTGCCGTTCGTCTTCATGTGAAATCGTTTGGTAACGTTGGTTTCAGAGGACATTCGTGCTGCAGTGAGGCTCTCTGAAGCTGATGAACGTGCAAGAGAATGTCTGAAACCAGAGTGAACCGCTGTGTCTGATCAGTCTGAGCTGAGCGTTGACTGGAGATAATCTGTGGAGCCTGAAGCACAGTTTGTATTTCACAGTTTTCTTTGGCAACAACACCGACTGTGGATGAGTTTGCTCTGCTAGAAATCATCATCTTGTAATAATAACCCACAAAAAAAGATTTGTTTGTGCAAGATACAGATCTTAATAACTTTACACAACCTAAATATGATTAGGCTAACTTTAGCTAATCACTCGGATTACTTCCATACAAAGAAACAGACATAATGTATTTTAGATAATGCATCTAAAAGTAAGATAAACTGTTAGCATATGGCTAACCTTAACTTTGTTTTGATTAGCACAAAAAGAACAGTTGACATTAATCTTAAACAATATCAGAATTATATGTGTTGTTCTGAAATATAATTGTAAAGAGATGTGACATGTTATAAACAATGAAATGAGCTGAAGCACTCAAAAAATGCTAAAATATACCTTTGGAAAGCTAACTCAAGCGTTAGCAAAAACTAGCTTGTTAATAAGTTAGTTTTACATGCTACAGATGGTGTTGTTGCTAAGTTATGAGATGTCATGTTTTAAAAAGTCTTCCTTATAACTACAATAGAAACTGTGCTGCAGCTCTACACAGTGTTTTCAGCTAATGCTAACGTAGTTAGCTGTGATGTTTGACTGACTTTTTCTTCTTTCTGTCTCATCTCGTAGCACTTAGCCTGTCGAGTCTTAAGTACATTGTATTAAAGCTGAGTTTATAAAGATGAAGCTAAAGGGTGGCAACGTCCAATCACAATATTACAAAAATATCGTTGAGCAGCAAACCTAAAATTTAAAGCAGACAAATGAAACAAAATCTCTGCTGTACGGGACGACACGCTTGTTCCTAAATAACTTTCCTAATACATATTTAGACCCAAAATAAAGTTCTAAAGTTCTGGTCACGATAACAACTGATGTGCCAAGTCTGACAGCACCAGAAACTAGCTAGAAAACTAGCATATTACTAGCTGCATTACAGCGCCATTACTAGCTTGCAAGCTGTTTAGTTAGTTTACTGTAAAGCTAACTAGCTTGCTCGTATGCCAAAAAATAACAACAACAAACGTAAAAGTAAGTAAATGTAAGTAAAAAAAAAAGTAAGTAAATGTAAGTAAAAAAAAAAGTAAGTAAATGGAGGAATATGATAATTAGTAAAATGAGAGAACACAGTGTGCTGTGATTTCTCAAGAACACAAGCTACATTAGTAGCTTTACAAGCTGGTTGTTAAGGTAGCTTTTAAAAAAATAAAAGATCTTTTAAACAAAGCTTAATCATTTTAAAGGAGAAAAGGTGATGGATGAATCGGGGGTATAAATGTACTAAAATGTGGAAACAAAATGTGGCACTGCAGGTAGCACCAGGTGCTAGCTAGAAAGCTAGATGAATCAGTAGGTAAACTAAACTCAAAATGTTGCTAGCTTGGCAAGCTAGTTAGCACGTTTAATTTTGTAGAAGCTAGATTGCCAAAACAACTTTGTAGAGTAAATTCAGGGTTTTAATTCCTAAAATGTGGGAACACGATGTGCCACTTGAGTCTGGCAACAGAATCTGTTAAGAAAACTAGCTACATTAGCAATCATACTCAATCATATTAAAGGAGAAAAACCTCAATCAGGGGTATAAATGTACTAAAATGTGGCACTATGATTGCAGCTAGAAAGCTACATGAATTACTTGCTAAACTAAATCAAAATATAGCTAGTTTACGAGAAGCTAGATCGCTAAAACAAAGATATTGTAGATTAAAATGAAGGTTTTAATTACTAAAATGTGCCACTGTGATTGAGTCACTGCAGGGAGCAGCAGAAACTAGAAGCTAAAAACTTGGTATTAGCTTGGTGGGCTAGTTGCTTAGCTAAAACAAATGAATTTAAAGCAACAAATAAAGTAATTTATTGGTATTAGTTGATATTGATCACATTATATGAATGACATTGAGCACTAATGGCGTTATTGGTCGACCGCATAAAATTCTAAATGCTAAAACTTGCATGAGTTTATTTTTCTGCCTCCAGTATCCATTTGAAATGAACTGACTTTGGTGCAGAGTATTTGCCATAATTGTTAGCGAGTCCTGCACTAAAGGAAAAGATGAGACTGCCAGTTTGTGAAACAGAAAGACGGAGGAGGATTTAATGAACTTCGTCCACATTCCCAGAGATGCAGAACGTAAAGCGACGGTCCGTAAAGGTCCGTAAAGGTCCGGTTCTGGACTAGATGAAGCTCTTGATGTAGCCACAGCAGTATTGAATCACTGTACTTTGGTTGTGATATTTAGTTTTTTTTCTACATTAACTGATTTATTTTAAAGTTTTTTGGTGCTAGAAGGCAGCGAAATGTTTCAGTTCTGTGCTTCATTGATCCTGTTTGGAGTCAAAGCCTCAAAGTTCATCTGTCTGTTATTTTACTGCAGGTGGATTTAATGAGATTACAGTGACGAGGCTTTGAATGAACAGAGATCTCAGTGCTGACACATCAGTGGCATTAACTGCTGTAGTCGACACTGTGTGCTGACAGTAGGATGTAGCTGTGAGTAAACTGTACAGATACTTTCACAGTGTTTTGTTACATGCATGAAGTACTGTAGTTCTGCGTGTTGTGTATTACAGCAGCTCTTTGTTCCCACTAACGAGAACTTTAAACAGTTAACTGTATGAACTTCACGCTCCTGCTGATCGTCTCACAAATTCATCTGAATTTTTCGTCAGTTCATTTCTGTTGATTTTAACACAAATTAATTGAAATCAAATCAGATTCTTTGATCAGCATGAAGATGAAGTTCACACAGTTTGTTGAGCTAAATTCAGTTTTCAGTCCAAACAAAGCACAAAAACATCCTGCAGCTGATGTTCAACTTTTACTCACCTCTGACTAAACTGACTTAAAGAAAGTCAATTTATTACATTTGATATAATCATATCATATAATAACATAAATAATGTCAAAAATGTGAAAATTAGGTTCCAAAAAAGGCAAAAATGAAAGTTAAAAAGATGCTTTAATGTTGTAAAAGTTCAGAATCTGATGCTGCAATTTATAATATTTCCTTTTTCTGTTTTCACGGATGCGTCGCTCCGTCAGATGAAAATATTCTTCGTGTCTGCTGCATCATTTTAACACAGATTTGTTATTTTCGGACTTTAAAATAAAGTTTGGTTGCAGCAGAAAAACTCAAACCTAAAATGTATTTTCTGTCTTTGATGCCATGAACTTTAATTTGTTGTTGGATGTTTTAAAAATGTGCTTTAACGTGACTTCTGCTTCTCTGCGTCCGTCGTGCCTCATAGCGTCTGACTCACCTGTCTTCTTTAAGCCCCGCCCGTCTGAAACCAGGACAGGTGAAGTCCGTGTAGTGCCTCATTGAAAATGCTTAGACGCCCTCAGTGCTCTGATGTTTGACGTGTTTCCTGCCGTGGTGTTCTGAGCTGACGTGCCTCCAGATTTCATCGTTTCTTTTGCTGTAACGAGATTTTACGTTTTTACCTGAAGTTTTCTTGAATAGATGATATGTATATTTTTGCAGAGAGAAGCTGTTTTTTTAGTTTCAACTGTAAAGTTTTAATTGTAAATTGCACTAATTGTTTTACAGACGCTCTTTAGATGTGACGTTCAGGTTATTATGAATGTTGTAATAACTAAAGCTATATATATATATATATATATATATATATATATATGTGTGTGTGTGTGTGTGTGTGTGTGTGTGTGCATATATGTACATATGTATGTTTAAATACTGGATTCTTATGTGTTTAATCAAAATAAACTTCAGATCATCTAAGAACTAAAGATTTGATTGTTTCTGTCGTTTCTTTTTACACAATGTGAATCCAAAATGTTTATTTTATATTTTCACATTAAAAGTCTCAAACCGACATGGTGAGATCAAAGATGTGAATCTTTAATCTTTAGGCAGAGTTTTTTTGTGTTACTAATTACAGCTGGCACCAGGTGTTAAAGCATAACTTCAGGTAAGTTCTGGGTTTGTAGGTATTCTTTTATTTCCTGTTAAAGTTGCAGTGAGCCGTGATGGTGCTGCTGTGTTTGACCAGCAGGGGGCAGCACGTCAGCAACATTTACCCCACACCAAAGATCTTCTATGATGGACAGGAGGGTTCACTCTGCACTGATCATGAACTTTGATCTCAGCCCACTGATGGAAAGTGAAAACCTCTGTCTCTCCTCGTTCTTATTTTCACATGTTTTCTTGTCTGTGCCTAACGGGGACTTCAGCTGTTAAAGGTCCTTATGGGCGCGTCAGAGGACGTCCACTGAAACAGGTTCAGATCGTTGAGAGTGTCTGACAGTATTTTGGAAATGATCCTACAGAGGCAGACCTTTATGTAGTTAGCTTGTTCCTGTGTGACGTTTCTTTTAATTTAAACTAATGTGTTCTATCTAAAGTCACCCAGTATTTATAAAAACAGTCTGAGCTGCTCAGTGTCAAAAACAAGAACTCTGTAGAAGGATTATAACTCTGCAGCTCTCTCACTCAATACTGGACCAACAAAAAACTGTGTGAAAATATCCAAAAGTTTCAGTTTAAATTAAAACTGAAACTAAATTAAAAAATTGTAGCTGCTGTCAGACTCTCTGGGTGCGGTCGAATAGTTAACTTTGCTCAGGAAGCTTCCTCACTGACTGAAATGAGCTGAAGTGTTGACGTGTCCGTCATGATAAGAGCTGTTTGAATCCTCTGACTGTGAAGGAAAGGAGCTTCAATGCTTCCTTTATTATCTCCTTTAGCATAGGATACACCAGAGCATCCTTTAGGAAAGGAAAGGAGGTGACAGCCTGCAGCAGAGAGTGTGTGAATATGAACATACGTGTTGACGTGATGTCAAACTTTGATCATGAAGTGTGTTCTGTTGTTGACTGTGGAGCTGCGTTCACACACAGAGTACAAACTGTTTGTAACTGTGACATCCAGCGTCCTGCAGATCATCATGAAGTTACCGTTGCTGATTAATCATATATCTTTGCCATAACTTGCTAATATGTTTCTATATGAGTGGACAGGAGGGTGAGCGACCATACCAGCTAACAAACACTTCATCTGACTTCTGTGACAGGTGGACAATATTCATTTATTATTTGAACTCCGACGTTGATGATGACGTCACATTTTTCACCGGGTTGTCCACGTTTATATTTCCTGCATGAAACAACACGGTCAGAGCGCACGGGGAGTATCTAGGAAGTATCTCAGATGAGCGTTTTGTAGTCCATCTTCTGGACTTTGTAGTTTTACCACAGATCACGTCAATAACATTCACCGTCGCTTCATGACGTAGTCTAGTGTAAGAGCAGTCGTCTTCTCCTAACTCCTTATCACCTCTCCTTCACATCTTTCCTTATCACCTCTCCTTGTGACGTTTTCCATCAAGGTCAAGGAAAAGTGGTTAGGAAAAGTGGTTAGGAAAAGTGGTTAGGAGCTGATTCTTTGGATTATTGGAGTGCACCCTGTGTCTGCGCTCAGTCTGTTGAAGCTCATTTAGCCGGTTATCAAAGTTTCAGTGTGGTAAATGTGTTTAACGTTAGCTAAGGCGTAGCAGGTCTGTGGAGTCAGAGGCTGGTTTTATATCGGGCTGGGTGGTGATGAAAGCTGCCTCCATGTAGGTCACCTGACACAGATCAGCCAATAGGAAAATCCAAGTGCAGTAGCCTGGTTTGAACCAGCAGAGGTCGCTGCATACTAATAGAACAATTAAAACAAGACGTTATTAAGTTATTATAAGAGTGTTGTAACTTGATGAGATGTTACCTGTATGCGTGCACACCTGTTCACTACCTGTCCTGTGACGTATAAATAAAGTTGATTTAATTGTAAATAAAGGTGTTTTGCAGTGTTCGGTCCTCGGAGTGAGACCTCCTCCTGTCTCACCTCCTCTCTGTTGACGCAGACGTCAGAGGGAATTTCCAGTGAGGAAGGAAATCAACTTTATGAACGACCGAGACAAACTCTGTCACCTGCGGGACTCCTCCGCTCGACCTGTGGATTAAAACTCAGATTATTCACCTGGATTAAAATAATTAACTTGTCTTAATTAGGCTGTAATGACGCGGTGGCGTCGCGTCATGACGCAGTCCAGTTAAAGCAGCAGTTTGTAGATGGAGCCTCAGCATGGACGTGAACTGATGTGCAGAGTGGACTGAGCACTGTCCCTCATAGTTCATGTTGAGACTGTTTCACCTGACCGAGCTAACCAGGTAAGAACGCGCCAACCAAGACAGAGATAACTAGTTAGCGCTCATTTGCATAAATGTAACGGTGACCCGCTAACAGCAGCTGCGACCCTTCGCTTTGTTATGCTGCTCACTTCCTTATTAGCCAGGTAACTCTGACCGAGGCACCAAACTCCGCCTGAGAAACAGGAACTTAAACTTTTCTTTCTTGTCAGCAAACATAACACGTCTCACATCGTTATTAGCGGATCCAGATAGACTCAGCGGTGAATTCGGCTCATATTAACCCGACATGAAGTCACTATTTCGGACGCAGTCAGACTTTTAGCGGAGTTTCAGCCGCTGGCTGTGTTAGCGCAGTCCACGTTTCTTTGGCGGCAGACGGGCGGACACACCGGTGAAGAAGCTCAGATTAACGTTTAATTTAAACTCTTATGTGGATTTAAAATCAGCCGAATTCAAGCCTGGATTCACCTGAGTTCATTATTTATTATTCGTGGTCTGCTGTTCGACGTTTGAAGGTGAATAACGAAGAAAACGTCTAACTGACAGATTTTCAAACGCAGTTTCGCGCCGCTTCCTCCGGAACCTCCCGCACAGACTGCTAACTCCTGCTAGCTCCGGACAGGTAGCGGTTTGCTCCAACTTGTTTTGTAGGACATTTTTTAAAACACGAAGCCAGCAGAGCGTCAGTGAGCCGGGCTGCTGTCGGTGCTGTGTGTGACCGTGAGCTGATGTTAACGGTTTATGTGTTTATTTATTCAAACGGACGCGTTAACGGCACAAATCACACAAAAACAGACGGTCCGGTAAGTGCTAACTGTTAGCCGGGGAGCTAACACAGGCGCGTTCATGTGTAACCGGTGCGTGAACGCGCAATGCCAAGCAGCAACAAGTGTCAGAGAATTATTATTATTAATAAATAAACATAATAATAATGTATCATTAATGATACACTGTGTGTTAGTTATTATCATGTTGTTATTTAATTATAATTATTTACTGCATTTAATCAGGTAGTTTAGAGTTTAGAGGCTTTTTGAACGTTTAAATATTATAATAAATACTAATAAATGTGTGTGTCTTCTTCCATCATCACGCTGCATTAACGTGTCTCTAACGTTGTGTTTGAACCTTTGCAGACACCATGGCTGGAGACGACCACTACCTTCACACCTCCAACCAGGTAAACTCACCTGCAGCTCCTCTTCTTCTTCTGTGGTTACAACACAGAAATGTTGTGTTAGAAGACTGAAGGATCTCAACATAACGAGTAAAAACTCGTTAAGATTGTTAAAATACTGGCTCGTGTTCCTGCCATCAGTCTCACAAAGATCCGCTCAGGTCACGTTCAGGATCAGGTGACTCAGCAGGTTGTCCAGCGGTTTGTCACGATCAGGAAATAACTTTTAATCGCTTTGACGAACAACTTCATCGAGGCCGACGCTCGCTCTCAAACCAAGTTAAACTTCTTCATGTTTCTGTGTCAGACTCAGATTTAGAATCTGCTTCATGAAACAAAGTCAGAACAGGTCGAGTCTCAGAGATTAGGTAGTCTCAGTCTCAGAGATTAGGTAGTCTCAGTCTCAGAGATTAGGTAGTCTCAGTCTCAGAGTTTAGGTAGTCTCAGTCTCAGAGTTTAGGTAGTCTCAGTCTCAGTCTCAGTCTCAGAGTTTAGGTAGTCTCAGAGTTTAGGTAGTCTCAGAGTTTAGGTAGTCTCAGTCTCAGAGTTTAGATAGTCTCAGTCTCAGAGTTTAGGTAGTCTCAGAGTTTAGGTAGTGAAGACAGTGAGCACAGTGAGGACAGTGAAGTCAGTGAGGACAGTGAGGACAGTGAAGTCAGTGAGCACAGTGAGGACAGTGAAGACAGTGAGCACAGTGAAGACAGTGAAGACAGTGAGCACAGTGAGGACAGTGAAGACAGTGAGCACAGTGAGGACAGTGAAGACAGTGAGCACAGTGAGGACAGTGAAGACAGTGAAGACAGTGAAGACAGTGAGCACAGTGAGCACAGTGAAGACAGTGAAGACAGTGAGGACAGTGAAGACAGTGAAGACAGTGAGCACAGTGAAGACAGTGAAGACAGTGAAGACAGTGAGCACAGTGAGGACAGTGAAGACAGTGAAGACAGTGAGCACAGTGAAGTCAGTGAGGACAGTGAAGACAGTGAGGACAGTGAAGACAGTGAGGACAGTGAAGACAGTGAAGACAGTGAAGACAGTGAGGACAGTGAAGACAGTGAGGACAGTGAAGACAGTGAGCACAGTGAGGACAGTGAAGACAGTGAAGACAGTGAAGACAGTGAAGACAGTGAAGACAGTGAGGACAGTGAAGACAGTGAGGACAGTGAAGACAGTGAAGACAGTGAAGACAGTGAGGACAGTGAGGACAGTGAAGACAGTGAAGACAGTGAAGACAGTGAGGACAGTGAAGACAGTGAGGACAGTGAAGACAGTGAGCACAGTGAGGACAGTGAAGACAGTGAGGACAGTGAAGACAGTGAAGACAGTGAGGACAGTGAAGACAGACCACACACACCTTAGACAGGATAAAACACAAACAGAGGTCAGTCATAGGCGCGTTGGCTCACCTGAACACACACACACCGTCAAGAAGTGTTAATGAAGAGACAGAGCTGCAGTGATTAGTGTTTATTAATCAGTCGACTTCCTGTCTGACTTCAGAATAAGAGAGTAACTTCCTGTCTGACTTCAGAATAAGAGAGTAACTTCCTGTCTGACGTCCTCTTTCAGATTTTTGACAACATCATGATGGATCCGTCGTGGGAGTTTCCACATTTTCCTGCGATGTCTCAGACGTCGTCCCTGCGGACAGGTGAGTCTCACCTTCACTGGTAAAACACTGAGCGCGTTCACAAGGTTCTGATCCAGAGTCAGTCATTTTATCTGACTGAACATGGAGCGGTTCCGTTCACAACACGACACGACTCCTGTGTCCTGACAGTGAAATGTCTCTGATCAGGACAGTGTTCTTCTTTATCGTCTCACTGATGTTCACTCGTTGATTCTTCGTGTCCGACACTTTCTCTCCGTCAGCGCTCACAGTTTGTTTCTGATGATTTGTCCCAGCGTTATCTTCAAATATCAAACTGTCATGTTGTGATCACAGCATGATCTCAGACCTCTCCCTGCTCAGGTATGACGCTCCTGAATACTTGTTTGTTTTGCTGCAGTCATTAAAGAAAGCCTGTTTAACATTTCACAGCAGCTCATCAAGTCTAATGACAGAACTTCAGCTTTGATTCTGAGGGCTCGGGCCCGGCCCGGCCGTGTTATGTCGTCACCTCAGAGTGTTTGTTGTCATATAAACCAGCTGAATCGACCTCGTTAGTGGTCTCATCATCAGCTCTCATTAAAGTGTGATTGACAGCTCATTAATGACAGGGAGGGTTATATGTGTTTAATGTGATAAATGTGTATGTATGTATGAAGGGCACGTACAGGCTGCGGAAACAAATGTCCTGTAAAGGACAATAAAGTATATAGATACTTTATTATTACATCTATGATGTAATTACAGCTGAGAGGCGACCTGCAGACTGTTAGTGAAGTGAACATGAATGTAACGTTCATGTAACGTTCGTGTAACGTGTGGAAACCCCGTGTGATCAAGGCAAAGTGAAAGATGAGTTTCATGACGTGGAGTCTGTTATCTGTGGTGAGAGTGGGCCAGCTGCTCTCACTTCCCCGTTACAGACAGAAGAGTAGGACGAGGGGGAAGACTGTCCTCTGCTCATTTACATGTGATTCATCCTCACTGACACACAGCAGACAGATGATATTACTGACTGCTCCAACAGCAGCTCAACCCAGCTCCTGTTCTGGCACGACACCGGCTCCAAAACGCCTCGCTGCCTCTTTCTTCCCCGTAACATCAGCTGCTGTTCAACACGATGAACATGATCAGGGCTGACTAATGAGATGCTAAAGTCAGCGAGAAGAGACTGTGAGACTTTAGCTAATTAACACACATTCTCATCACAACCTGGACAGGTGGGTCCACTACAGGTGATGGATCGCTGACCTTTGACCTCTGACTGTCTCTGTGGTGTGACATCAGTTCACTGGTAACTTCTCCTCTAAACAGATCCATGTGTGTCAGGGACGTGTTTAGCCTAGCTTAGCACAAAGACTGGAAACAGGGGGAAACTGCTAGCTTAGCTTACAAAAGAGAAAACAATCCAACGAGTCCGCCTGATTGACACGATGTGTCCGTTCACAGCTGATGAATCATGTTACGTCATGTTTAATGTGTGTCTCTGTTTCAGTGGACGGACCGTACCTGCAGATCGTGGAGCAGCCCAAACAGGTAAGACTCACCTGTCCTCCTCATATAAAGAGACGTGAACAATCTGATGATGTGAGAGAATAACTATATAAAATATATAGATAGAAACACGACGCAGCGTTAATGACGACAGCCTGTCCTGAAACATGACAC